>JAZKJV010002531.1:600000-901403 GCA_037367405.1 Ottelia alismoides
AAATCATGAGAATCAAGGTAATGCACGTGAATTACTGATTTTCCTAGAATAGTTCTCCGAATAAATCGAAATTGCGTCATCATAGCCTTCTGAAAATAAAGCATTAAAGATTGAAAAATAAGCATTATTTAGGAAAATATTCCAATCCTTATACATACGTAAAACAATAAAATTTCATCATGACATAAAATAAGATTAATATAAGTATGTATAGTAAAATACCAGAAATTGATAATTAGCCGATACAACAAAATCCTAAATAACAAACAGAATAAATAGTCTACTACTAAGAAAAAAATGTAGAACATACTTTATAAAAAATATAATCTTCCTCGGTAGATATTATGAGGAATATAGGGGAAAGAGGCAGAAACAACTGATCAAAGCAAATCAACATATGATAGTATTTTAAGAGAAAAATCATGGAGGTTATATGAAATAAAAGGGGAAAATAATGAGTAAATGAGGGCTTAGATTTCTTTGACGGTAAGGGATGTCTTCTGAAATTGAGAGGCTGCAAGACTATGAATTTATTATTATTATAAATAACAATAATTAAAATAAAAAATTAAAATAAATGAGTAAATAAAATAAATAAAAATAAATAATACATAAATAATACATAAAAATAGGATATCATTAAAATAAAAAATTAATGAGTAAATAAAACAACTTAATAAAATTAATAAAACAAATGAAAATAAATAATAAATAAATAATTTATAAAATAAAATAATAATGACTAAATAAAATAAAATAAAAATAATAAAGAAAATGGGGTGATATGTAGCGGTTCCAGGAGCTGCCACGTGTCACTCCTAGAAAATCCGAAAAATTAAATCCAAAGAAAAATAAAAAAGAAAAGCAAACTAAGTCAAATCAAAACGTGGTCGACATGAAAGTTGTGTCTTCTCGACGAGATCTACAACTTTGTGTGAAGGATCCAAAACCAATAGAAACCATCTAAACAAAAGGTATTTTTGGTGGTACTTTATAGATATAAAATACCGCATTTTTGTATTTTATAATTTTTGGCATTTTCAAATAAGGTAAAAATCAAAATAAAATTAGATAAAATATAAAATAAATATCTATAATAATATATTTTTGAATTTTTTATAATTAATTAAAGAAAATAATAAAATAATGGGGACATATGTAAAGACTATATATACAGACTCATGTTGCTTTATTTGCTTTGGTTTTTTCCTTAATTTTTATTTAACTTTTACACATAAAATAATAATCAAAGAGAATGAATACAAAATAAATAAATAAATCAAAAGGGGTTATTTTTATATATAAATAATAAGGTCAAAATAGGTTAATATGGTCAATATACAATAGGGGCCCAAAACCCAAGTCTCACGTATGAACTCTGATTCTTTTGAATTTGATCTTGTTTTGTAGATAATTGGCATACACTAATTCAAAAGTAAGTAGGGATCAAAGGAGAGTGTATGAGAGAGATATTCACATTTTAAGACTTTTAGTCTAAAACTAGGGTTTGGATTTTTTGGGGCATATTTACAAGTCAAATTTTTCTGATATTTTTCATTTATGAATGTCAGTAATATATACACTATAGAGTTGATTTTATTCAATTCTGAGTTAGTGAAAAATAAAATAGGAGAAAATAAAGTAATATACATGTGATGTTTATAAGGGCATTTGGGCTTCTCATTTACTGCAATTACGAATGCTAAAATGTCCATATTATCTACAAGTGCGTGAATGATAATATTGCGAAATAAATGTAGGAATGCAACTTATTACTCAGAAACGAAGCTCTATTTTCGACTTTTATAGTGATGAATAATTCATCAGAAGCGAGAAGAATTTATTCATTTTGTGAGAGGTTTAGATAGTGTGTTGATGCATCATTATCCATGTGATATAATCCATATTGAAAATATTTTACTATTAAAATCTTTGTATTTACATCATCCCAAAGTAGATAATATTATGTGTTGTTGATACGCATCTTTTAAACTAAAAAGTACATATTAGTAGCCGAATTGATTAACATCTAATCTGAGTGGAATTAATTAAACTAAATCTATTACCCAATTTACCAACCAAATTGTCTAAATAGGTTTTGTTAATAAGATCAAAAAAATTGAAAAAGAAACCAGAATCTGGTGTGCAATTGGCCATAGAAGCCTTGAAATCAAAAGTGTCTAAATCAATTTAAAAAGGCTGAAATTAATGATTGTTAACAACTAATAAAATTTAGATCAAATATGGAATTAAAGAGGATGGTGATAATGAAACTTCTAAGGGCATGTTTGATAACTGGGTTGGGTTGGAGTATCCTCTTATGAATAATAGCCGTTTGGATGGTTGGGAGGTTGGAGAGGGTTGAAATAATAAATGTGATATTATGTAATGTGACATTAATTGTGTGTTATATTAACTTGTTTGATGGTTATAATATATTTTTTATATTAATTTTTTATTTGAACATGGTTAAAAATATTATAACAAAGAAATTATACGGTTCATAAAATTAATTTCAACTCAGGAATGTAGTGATAGAACATTGGGTATGCCACGTTACCCGGGGTAACCTAGCAACCAAACATGCCCTAAAAGTATTAATTTGAAAAAAAAAATATCGAGATAATTGGAAAGAGTGTTGACTTTTAAACTTAATCTAAAACATCGTTAGTGTACATAAATACCTTTAAAAGGTTTATCAACCGTTGTCAACAATCACCGAAAATTTGAGATTAAAATTCCACCGGAAGACCATCACATGCGACGGAGCTACATCCATAATTTGATGTTGTAAATTAGAGCTTGTTTATGAGATTAAAAAATCAATTAAGCGTTTTATTGTTCACGAGGTTTTAAGAACATGTTAAGTAATTCAAGGAATACAAATAACTGTGAGCAGCTAATATCTAGATGCACATTAAATGGTTTTTGTTAGTTTTAATAACATGGTATGGTGCTTATAGAATTCATTTAGTGTAATCTCGCATATTCTGCTTAGTAAATTAATTAAAAATAACATCATATCGAAAAGTTTTACAGATTATAATACATGTTCCTCGTGCTTAGAATTAATTATATCTAAATTTACGAAAAATTGGTTATTATTTGGATTGAGTTTTTATTTTTTTTAAGTATATTATTTGTTTTGAATGATTACAAATTCATCAAAAACTAGCCTATTTTTGAATTATGCATAAATCCCATAAATATAAAAATTCATTATTTGGATTTATTAGTATTGTTATATTTTTTATTAATTAGAAAACTAAAAGAATGTATTAAAAAGTATATAAAGAAACATTTATATAAACAACAAATAAATAATAACCCAAATACAAAATCAAATATTAAAATTAAATATAAATGATAAAAAAGAAAATATGATAATAAAATGTACAAAAATTACCAAAACACTAAAACCTTTATAAAAAATAAAAACATGTTAAAAGAAAAAAATACGCATTAAAATCCTAATACAAAACTAAAAACTTCAATACAAACTAGGTTTCTAAATATACAATGACCTCCCTGAGTTCGACATGTCAAGTGTTAAAAATCTAAAATTAACAAACCAAGACTATAGAGCATTAATGGCGCGAGATTTGAAAAAGGATTTTCCAACGGGTCACACAGTCTCATTAGAAAAGCTTCCCTTCCCTAAGGATGCGCTCGGATAGACGACATCTTGAAGAGGACAACCTTCTAAAAATGAGTTATCTGGTGGATAGCTCTTCCGTGTGTTTTGATGTTAAGTGTTCATTGTTGAGAGGGTTTCTTGTGATGTGATTTTATTGAAGTTTAGAAAATGATTAGATGTCGAGTATTTTATAATCTATAAAAAATAAAATGATATAGTATAATTTTTTTGTTGGAATGAATGGATCAAAGAGCAATGGGTGATTTGTTATATCAAATAAGAGAAAGTGATTTTTTGACTGGATCCCCCGTAATAAGGAATAAAAACTAACCAGTGAGCTTCATACTTCATAGGGTGGAAATGAGGGTGGGTTTTGAGGGAAAACTTTGGTGTAATATAGCAGCTTGCTCGATAATCGCATTCAATAGCTACCTCTTCCATGATGTTCTCCTTCGCATACATCTGGACGAGCTCAAAATTGCCATCGATTTTACCTCAACATGCAAAGGTCAAATTAGTTCGATCTATCCTGACATATGATCATCGAGATAGGTACGTACGAACACATCTTGATGTTACACAAAAAGGGCTACGTTGACCCACGACCTCCGTGCTTTTTCGAAATATGCTTCCTTCTATAGCATAGGAAAAGCACCAAATGGATCATTGACCTTTTGTCACCAGCTGATTGCATCATAGGTTAAGAATAAAACACTAATATCCTGTACAAATTAAATGAGATTTGATGGGGAAAAAACTGTCCCAATTGATTGCAATACAACAATCTATCTGCATTAAAATCAAACTCAACCAGCTTAGTAGTCGATTCGATCGAGTCCATCAAGCTACCAAAGAGGCGGCTCAAGCTCAGCTCCATTGAGCTCGAGACCAATCACCCGCAAACTTAGTTCAGGAGTAGATAGACATGGTGCTATTGTTCAGAATTGGCAAATAGGATAGATGTTATGAAAACTTGAATACAATACTAGTAAAGAAGAGCAGGCTCTACTCGTCTTTTCTCTGTGGAACCTCCCAACAAGGGCACAGGCAGTTAGGGCTTTACTGTCTGCTTCTTCATGAGAATGAACTGTCCTATATTCTGAGATTTAGCTCACCTTCATTATTGTTTGCAGATTGCAACCCCGATAATTATTTCTCAAGTAGTTCATATGGCTAATACATAAACATACTACCAACTGACGATAACAAAAACTGCAATATTTTGTAGATTGCAATGGTTGGCATAGACTCCATGCACGGACACTCAGACTCCCGATATAAACTCTCTCTCTCTCTGCTATGACTGCCATGACACCATAATTAAAAAACCCCTTCAGGTTGCACGGTGTTCTATACACGGCCAAAGGGACAAGATGAAGACCAAAGCAACTAATTAATAAAAGATAATTCCTCCTAGCTACAAAAAAAGGCATCACCAGTTGGGAGCTAATAAAAGCATCCTACACCTGCGAAGGACTCAACAACAGACGAGATTAAGCAGAAAAGACACGATAGTTACCCTCATCAATGAACTCGTAGGAGGAAATTAAACCTCAGTGACAAGAAATCATACATCCAGATGCGATCAACCAGCAGGAGCTTAATAAAATAAAAACCCAAGGAAGATGCACCATCCAGTCATCTTCAACATGAGATCTTAACGTCCTGAAACCTCTGCTGAGGACTCAGATGGCCAACAACGCCTGTGCATGCCGCTGTTCAGTGATTGACCGATGTCCTGGACAATGGGGGATACAAATGTGATGATCAGACATAAGATCTGCCTATCCCACAACACCTGTTGACTAAGCATGGCATGAGTGGGGCCATAAATAGGGTCGCGTACATGCACTACAGATTTCAGTGAAAAGATTATATGAAATGGCACGATTACTAGGTCGCTTCTCCCATGGAGTAGGACAGCCATCTTGATCACCTCGAACCATATAAGTTCAAGTTTTGAATTGCTTTTACCTCTCTATTTCAGATTTCAGCAGTCCCAACTTCCCATTGTGGTCACTATCACGCCCTAAAAATCTGCAATCAAAAATGTGTTGATGATCAATGGTAGAGAACTGCCCACGAAGAGCTTGAAGCATGTCTCCATCCAGTAGCATGGAAGGGGTGATTTGAAGGCCTACTCATGCATGTTTTGGATGGCTCATCTTAGTCATTGGATTCACGGCTAAGGGCACCAAAAATGCACAAACAATGAGACAGGGTGATGCAAACATGCATGGACATGCATATGCAAATTGATGGGCACAGAGATGCAACGATGCAGCCATGCAATGTGTATGTGAAGGTGCATTTCTACATATTGATGAGGGCTGATAAGCCATGTGATACAGAACAGATACAGTACATGGAGAAGAGGTGAACGTTCTTGAATACTTTGCTTATATACAAATAATGAGTTGTAAATAGCCCAATATCCACATCAAAGTGTAAATAGCCCAATACCCACATCAATTGCCATGATAGGCATTATAACCATTAAGGGTCATTATCACCATTAGTGAAGAGGGCCACATGCCATGTGGATAAATAGGAGGTGTGTAAAGCGTCCCATACCCCCACGCCCTCAGATTGAAAGCTTCTCTCCGGACTGTGAGTAAGAGAAGGAAAGAATGTGGGTTAATCTATATGTTATTGAGTGTTTGTCTGCTTGTATGCTTGGATCTAGTTGAAGACAGTCAGAATTAATCATGTTCCCTCGTAGAAGATCACAGCTGACTGTTGATGCTTGCAAATGGTCGAAGATCATAGGGACAACACGTCAATATTGATGGTTTTTTAGTTGCATGGAAGAAGCAGCTCCAAGGTCACCCATTCAAGTTTTCGATAATCCCCCGGGGTCTATTTGGTTATTGGGTTGGGTTGGGGTAACCTCCTGTGAATAGTAGTTGTTTGGATGGTTACAAGGGTTGAGAGGTTTTGAATAAAGAATGTGATGTGATGTCACACCTTGATTTGGGATGAAATTCCAACCCAGAAATGCAAAGAGATGCACCGGGTTACCCCGAGGTAACCCGATAAACAAACGGACCCATAAGTAGGGACACCACACCTATGACGATGAGCATAGGCATGGTACAAACATGGAGCCCTTAGGTGACATGTGAGACGATACGTACAAGTATGCACATATGGATGCGTCATGTATTTTAAATTCACAAGTATCACTGATATATTACATCGATTACATATCATGTATATTGGCAATATATCACAGTATCGATGATTTGCTACATTCTCGATGTTTACTTATCAAGTTGCATCCTTGATGATATTGACAATATATCGTAGTATCAATGATTTGTTGATTCATGTTGGTGATATCACTTAAATGCAAGAACTGATGTATATTGTCTTCCTTGTTTCAGGACTAGCTGATGCATGTAGTTTTCCTCATCTAAATATTACATAAGAATTAAGAACTGTATCTATCCGAAATTTTTACTAATTTATCATTATTAGTATGATTCTAAATTTATATTTTAGATGCAATTTTTTACCAATATAAATTCTATCACTATGAACTTGCCATCAAGCATCAATAGTTGTCCTAGATACAAACTTCTAAAACTAATGATATGGTAACTCTATTTAATTATTAACTTTAGAACCATGAAAAAATAAATTTATAATGAAACCATCTTTCTTTCTTTTTTATTTTTACTGAAATCTATGATAAGCATATTCCAAACTTGTCAAATTGTATCAATAATTAAAATCTTGGTATATTGATGCACGATGAGACCTGGTGATATTTCGCAGAAATACCACCCATACCGATGCACATTTGCGAAGATAGGATCAGAAAAGGCATGGATATCGCCATATCGATTCTGATATCATGATATCTCCATCCTTGGAAATAATGATGCAAATAAGCATTGTATATGCATACATACATTGACGGGCAAAACAATATGGGCTTGTGTAGACATGCAACACCTATAACGGGACACAGTGATACACAATGATGCACAGAATCGACGAGTCATGTGGACAATGATGCAACTATTGGTGTTATACGGGACGCTACATATTATTAGACGTGAATAAATTTGGATACCGTATAACTTACCAATAACTGGTTACACATAAAATAATATAGGGTTGACTGCCTCTTATATAAATAGGAGGTGTGAGTGAACCTCGGGTTCACAGCTTCTCTCCACAGTGAATAAAGGAGAAAATTAATTGTTCAAATCCATGTTCTAGACAACTATTGGGTTTGTGAGCTTGGTTATAATTGCAGACAATCGCGATGGATTGTTTATGATCTTAAGTGCCCACAAATGATCGTATTTGCTTGCAAATATCACGGTTGACTTTAGGTGACCATTGAGGATTGCTGGTCCAAACTAGTTCTTTGCACATTTTATCACATTGTCAACCATGTTCACACGATTTATTGTACTTGACATACATAGAGAAAAACTTGGCAGTGTTTCTTGTTTCTCAAAAGGCTTGTTTAGCGTGGATGAAAGGCTAACACCATGCGAGTAAATACCTAAAATATAGTTCGAGCACTGGTTTAATGATAACAAAGGTTGCTTGCCAATGTTGAAAGAAAATAACATTATCATTATTTGCAATCAAATTCAATAAGCTAAGAACCTGCCAGAAAACAAAAAGAGAACCTTAATCTGATTAACGGCCCATTCTTCTTCATTCATATTACATGTATAAAGAGGGTTTACCATTCCAAAGACATGTTGGATTAACAAAAACCACAGCACATGAGCAGCGTGCAAACCACAAAAAGACACAATCTGATATAACAAAACATCACCCAGTCAAATATTTAAGATAATAGCAAACACAAATCCAACATGGAATAACTAAACTTACTTCCAAGCAAACAACATAACAGAGACAGCGGGCAATAGAAACTGACAAAAGACCAGAAATAAAGTCTAACCACTGTTAACGGCGAAGTTCCTCACTCCTCATCGGACTCAGATTCTGCACTTGCAAGCCACTCAATGAAAGGCTTTATATTCTTCCAGATAGGAGCAGTTTTGTTTGTACCAGCAATACCTTCCTGATACCAATGCATGATGTGTTCCTCCTCAAGCACATCCTCATCATAAAGGACCTTTGCAACAAGCGCAACCTCCTTCGTAGCATCAGGACCAGACTTTCCACAGAAATACTCAATAGCATGCAGCAGGAGCACTTGCGAGCCAGGGTCCTTCACAACAGCAGCAAGATGGTGTTTTTTCTTGCCAACCTCCTTGGCAAACCCTTTGCCAATACCTTCAAAGATTGCTTCAACAAGAGCTGTCATTGTTTCCTGCGGATCGCCAGTCACTGACAGGAAAAAAGCTGCCAGTTGCGTAGGGCTGGGATCTTTCTTCAAGAAATCCCTGAACTCCGTAAAAAGCTTGTCACACTTGTTCTGATTTTGCTTTGCGAAGTGGTTGCCATTTGCTGCAGCAGGCACCTTGTTTTTCTTCTTCTCGGTATCCTTTTCAGTGGTAGAGAGCATGACCATCTCAGCAGTTACAGCACTGAGCTGGTCTTTTATGCGCTGGCGTGCAGCCTCTGCAGAGGTGTCAGTCTGCCACTGGACATCATCGTCCTCATCTCCTCCAGCTTCATGATCGCCATCTTGGCTGCGAGGAGGAGAACTACGTTCTTCATCGGAGCTATTGGCTTTCTTCCTAGCTGCAGATGATTTGGATGGAGCATCCTTGGAAGACGTAGAAGAAACATTCTTCTTGATCTCTTTCTTCAACTTTTTTTGTTCTTCATCAGCAGCTTCCCCCTCCTTTAGCCGTTCTTTCTCAGCTCTCCTCATCACCTTCTTATCTTTCGAACCCTTCTTGGTTTCGGGAGGGTTCTTCAATATAAAAGTTGTTAATTTGTCCCTCATGTCAACCTCGGACACAAAACCACAAGCCGCACATTTCAGATGTATCATCTGCGTCTTGGTGATGATCACTTCAGTTTCAGGGTTACCACATCCATAGCACTGAACATACTTCTTGATGAAATTCTCCAGCAGGCCTGCAAGCTTAGCAGTATCATGTGCCCCATTTACAAGTGAGATACCAGTTTTCTCATCAAACTTCGACTGGGCACCAAGCTCACAACCGAAGTACTTTGTGGTGTATGTTGCAGGCCTTGCCAGAGCTTTTGCAATGTCAACCATGTTGACAATGTTGGTTTTGATGCCATTTCCACGACCTTCAATTTTGGTTATCATCTTGGGCATCTTATACCTATAGAAGGCATCATCACTGTTTGCAGCCCCAATGTTCTGAAGGGCCATTTTGACAAAACTCTTCAAACTGTTGATTAGATAAGCAGTGAGGCAGTAAAGAGAAAGTTGTCTTTATCAGAGTTGAAGAGACCACCAAGAAAAACAGGCTGCTTCCAACCACACCCTTCAACAAATGAGAAATGCTGAATAGGCCCAAAATGCATAGATGATCCCCTCTCGGAGGGACACCTCAGCTTTTTTCTGGATGTTGGACAATATTCACCAAGCAATCCAATTGATCCCAAAAAGGAATGAGCTTGTTCAGACATAAAAGAGACTCGTATCTCAGAAATCTCCACCTTGCCAGGTAATTGAAAAAAACTCTACCAGGCAACTTCCTAGATAAGGAAGAGTGTTTTTTTTCCTGACATCAAAAAGCATCATCAAGACAAGGTAAAAGCAGTTTTAAGGATTGCAATAGAATGCATGAAGATAACATTTAGTATTTACAAAGAAACAACAAAGAAAAAAATGCGGCCGTTTAGTTGAAATCTAGATAAAAATATAGATATAATTATGATATTACCAAAACATGGTCAATCCAAGAATGCATAGCTGATAGTAATAAATAGTGATACAGACAACATGATGTCAACAAAGACAAATGTTGTAATTGAAATGTTCAGACATACTAATATTCTAAGAATTATTTTTCTCAAACGAGATTCAGGACCGTGGTAATAACAATGGAGTTTCATGTTTGCATGTCCGAAATATTCAAATTCTTTCCCTCAAACGAGATTCAGGACCATGGTAATTTATACATACGGTTGGAGATTGTCCTCTGGTAGAATATATTGTTTCCTGTATATAACGTTTGCCTCAGTCTGCGCTTTATGAATCCATATTCCAAAGCAACCAGTTATTCAGGAGGCAGAAAGAGATAATTCATACACATGGTTGGAAATTGACCTCTGGCATTGGTAATGGAAGAGATAATCAAAACAATTTAAAGAATGTACTGGAGTGATTGACTGACAATATAGAGCATGCATGCCAGTTGGATCACCACCCCCAACCATCAAAAGGCCTTAGTTGGTAAAAAATTCTTCAAAGTTTCTTACTTCTTTGGGCATCATACCTAAGTCAAGTATGATATCGGAAAATGACATATGGGATGTGAAATCATACATAAATATACAGCAATGATACCAAAAACTTGACGACACAAAAGATAAGTGTCACACTCAGAGGCAAAAGAAACACCAGATTATACAAATTTCAACTTCGAAGGTAAAAAATTCTCAAGATGCCTTTTTATAATTTTACATAAATTCCATTTCAAAAACAAAAGTATCTGAAACACTCTAAGAAAGAAACAAAGAAAACAAGCTTTCTTTCTCTCAAACAAGATTCAGGACCAGGGTTTGAACCATGGAGCTTAATGTTTGCCTCTGTCTGAGCTGTATGCTCCCCTATTAGTTCAAAGCATCCAGCTATTCGGGAGGCAGAAAGTTGTCACAATATTTATGTTCCCGCCGTTAAGTTGCATTACTATAAGAGGCATACGTACTGTTGAAAATTGACCTCTGATGATGCAAGAGACAACTCTAATGATTCATGATAAGATAATCAAAACAATTTATAGAAATCCAGGGCTGCTTGGAGGATAATATAGAGCATGCATGCCCCGTTGGAATCCCCTTAAATGCCTCAATTGGAATAAAATACTCGAAAGTTTTTTCTAATCTCTTTGTGCCCCCTAACTAAACCAAATATGATATCAGAAAATAGCATGAGGGATATATGAAATCTCACATATCAGATCATCTGGTTACTCGAAGAGGCACCATAGTATCACATAACAGGAGATCAACAAAAACTCCACATACTAATCAGATGCAAATTAGGTATTCAACTGAAAAATCTCACATCAATCTGATGAATTGTCAGAGTTTGGAGAAGCTTTGATTAAAAATATCACTGAATATCACTATATTACATTCCTGCTGCATGTTTACGTATTAAATTTGAAATTAAACTAAATAAATTGGAGTTGAAGGAACCAAAAAAATAAGACAAGATCATTGAAGAAAAAGGAGAGAATAGGGTGCATTTCCACCATGGAAAAAGTGTTTAAATATGACCTCATACCATGGTTGGACATATAACATGTTCATCTCATATGCATGGTTTAAAAAAACGCGTGCAAAGGCGCTCGAAGAGAAAAGGGGCATTGAGGAATCGCCATGGACGGTCATATCGCGATATATCGGCGATATATCGGTATCGACAGGTCACCGATATGTCGCCGATATGGACGATATCGGGTATCGACAGGCCAAAAATGCACAATAGATGCTGGATGTCGGCGATATGCGGGCAGAGATGTGCGTCTCGGATGCCTGAGGCGATCGAGGCGAGGCGAGGCGTTGAGGCGGGACGAGGTGCAAGGTGAAGCGTTAGGGGCTTTTTCAAGTATTTTTTTAAGAAAAAAATTCATCCTATTTGTATTTTCATATGTTTATAAAGGTTTTGTTGTTGAGTATATATTTATGCAAGATGAATGCTTAAATTTGACCTCTTTCATATTCATATGCTTAAATTTGACCTCTTTCATATTCATATTTAACATTATCACTTTCAATTATTTCAATAAACTCTTACTATTACACCTTTAAACATATAAGAAAGCATATACAAATTCTAGTACCCATATAAGAAAAAAATTGGACAGGGGCGCTGCCCCATGCAACTGCAACCCCCACAAGGGGGGCCAACCTGGGCCCTCCCTAGCCCCCCAAGCTCGCTGACTAGGCAGCGAAACCCCTGTACTAGTTGGGTATGGTGACACAGGGGGAACAGCATACTGTTCTTCATCTGGTTCAATAGAACATATGATTAGGATTCAAATCGTATGATTCATATCAACAACTTGGATATCTTTAGTGGCAACTATAGCCAATCTCTTTTTGGAAAAAAAAATAGTGATAGTTATAGCCAATGATTTCTTTTTAATTGGGTAGAAATTTAGTGACACCGTACTACAGCTTAGACCTATGTATACAAGGATCCCTATCATATACATGGACGAATTTAATGACCTCTACCGCTCTTTCAAATCAACAGCAATTCATAGATAGACTACCGATGGGAATCTTAATCCTGAATAATCATATGAGCGAAACAACGCAATAAATCAAAAAACTCGAATTTGACCAAAAAGATTGGATCTTCCAAATGAAAAAGACAACCAGACAAACAAAAATAAGATTCCGGACGGTAAAAAAAATCTAAGAATGACGAGCACTTTACAAACACACATCTTACAACCTAAATCCAGTGATTGTGTCCCCTTCCCCACTAAATTCTGTCGAAAGCACTAAATTTTAATGTGTATGGATGCAATTTTTGGAGAAGAATAAAAGAAGATGAAAATTCTGTAATCTGAAGGGAGCATGATTTATTGGACCCAAAGCAGTTCATTTATTTCAATAACTATAGTGAAAAAAAGGATGATCAGATTAAGACAAAGACCCCCCCCCCCCCAATTCGAAACTCTCAGACTGACGACAAAGCAACCCCTCCACTGTGTGTAAGCAAAAATCGAAGGATACCCACCTCAAATCCACGACCAAAAACACAACTACAAAGGCCAAAATCCAATATTGCCAACAAAAACTCTAAGAACCGACTTCAAATCTCGGCAGCATAGGATCATCCGATCAAGAAAGACCCGATCTTAACGACAAAATCCCAACTTCTCGCAACCTCTGGGATCTGACGAGCAGATCGAGGGAAGGAAACCCGATGCAGGGAAAGATTAAAGGGAATTTTAAAATGCTCACCGAGGAAAACCTAGAGTTGCTTCGGCCTCAAGCGTGCGATATGGGGCGAGATGGGGAAGGCGGAGAGCAGTTGCCTATCTATATATTTTGGAATGGTTGTGGTGGGGTATGGCATAGGACATGGTCATGCCGACTAAACCCTAGCACCTCATCTTTTTTATTTGTATTTTCATTTCTTTGATACCTTTTATTTTCCTCTCAACAGTATATATAAAATTTTTTATAAGTGTTGGAATAGCCATTTTTAAGAGAAATTTTTCTTTTTGAATTATTTTTTAGAGATTCTTACACCATGATTCCTGTAATTGCACCATAAGCATTGCCATCTTTGAAAATCACATCACAACGCGTGTAATCGCACTACTTAACATACATTGATATGTTGTCAACTTAATCTGCTAACTTGATTTATGTGATGGCATGAGCTTTGGTAGATGGGGGGATCGACACCTATCATTAAACACGAGATAAAGGACCCTCTAATGGTCTAGTGGTAGAAGCAATGGCTCTCACTAAAAAAGACCAGGATTCGAACCCCCCTCCAACTCCTCCCTTCTAGTATTAGAAAAAAACACGAGATAATGAGAAAAAAACATGCACAAACACAACATGCAAACTTTTACCAAGTTATATTGTAAGAAGTGTATGTCTTGGAAAGAGGGTAGAGATTATCCAATTAACTAGATAGGGTACATGATTGATATTCCCATGGTCTCTCATCGGATATTAGTGAACTCACTATTTGGTATTTTCGGAATTACAAGCTAGGTAATTTTTATGTAGGTGGACCTTCACCTTATATACATTTTACAAAGCTTGAGTCATTTTGTTAGTCTAACTCTACATGTCTATCGGGTGGTGTCCTAGTATTCATTGGAGTTACCGGGTTTTTCAAGAGAGATTTGTAGGGTAGTAATGAGGTCAAAGTATTCACTAATCGGTCGAATCTTGTTGATTAATGTTGTTGATATCTTTAAACTGATTTGACAATGGAGGATATTTTGGTTCTACAATGTGGTCTAAACAAGTTAGCTCTATAACCCTCGATCAAGCTCGTGAAGGTGTTAGAGAATTTATCAGTGCTCCCATGTGTTTTCAAAAGAGTTTTGTATTAAGTAGTCGAGTATGGTAATCGGTATTTACCTAGGTTATCTGAACTTAACCTTAGCCGACCAATCTTAATTTTAAAACCTTAAAAAATATAACTTAGATTTTATTTTGATTAAGCATCAAAATGGGTAAAAATGAAACATGAACACCCTAATAAAACTAACCCGAAATTATCACCACAATACCCACCTAACCTACTAGGAATTGGGGTCAAGTCGATTGACCTTACCCAGTATTTTGTTAATCGGAAGCTTGATAATTTTGGGGATTCGAGTATCCCCTCTCATTTCATAAAGAAAGATATTACAATAAGCACATATGAAACATGTAGCCTCTACATAACAACAACTCAAAAAGGCCAACATGACCTGCAAAACTGCACGACTAACCGCTACCTTTAAACTTCCTAAGTGTTATTTCATTAGCATTTATGTGTCTTGGAGTTCTATTTCTAGGCGGCTCCCTTTTTTATAGATCTCCTAGTTGAACTCATAACCATAAGTCTTGCTCAAAGGATCACTAAAAATTTCCTCTAAATCATCCTCGGCTTCACTTTCTTCTACTGCACTATAACGTTTCAAGGTTTAATGTTAATTTAAGGAATATCTAGCACTTCACTGTTAAAAATACATTGCAGTTACTCTTGCTTTTTGTTAACGACCAAGGACGAGTCACAAAACTATCCTCCATATGGTACCTCCTCCTTGCTCTGGTTTGCTTATGTAGCTTCAAAGAAATCAGAAGAGTAGATCCCCTATTTATGTCATAGAGGATATTTGAAAAAGGTATGAACTGTAGTAAACCTCCACACTGCATTCTCCTTTAATTTGGAAGGGATTGGAGATACGCCTCCCATGGAGATCATCATTCATCCCTGAATATTTCTCCATTTGGACTTGTTTTTTTACCTCAATCCTACCCTCTTTGATGTGGTCATCAAATATTCTCTACTCAGTGCTATAGATCCCCAATTATTTTACAATAGGTGATATAATGTTCTCATTATCCGCAATAGGAATTCTTTCAATTTCAATTTCCAATTTCTCTAATATACTGCTCTTCAAAATTATGCTCCCATTATTGGATGAGATCTTCTTTTATCTCTGTCCACAAAGGAGGAGTCTTAAACTCTAGCTATATGTGCCCCTCATGTAATGGAACATGTGGAGTTTCTTCCACTCTGAAAATGGCTCGGTGCTGTGAAGGTTCCTCCATAGATTTCTGCTTAAATATTAAGGAAACCCCTCTTCAGCATCAGATCATTGATGAAGCCACATTTCATCATCTTTATTCTATCATTTTGGCATCAAAAACCCTAGCAAATGCGTGTAAATACCCTTAAATCCATCATCTTAGCATTCATGCATGTGCATCCTAATAGTGTATAAAATACTGTAATTAAAGCCAAAATTATAGAATAAATGAAAGAAAATAAAAAGAATAAAATATTGTAAATATTTTATGACCCGAAACCCAGAGACCTAGGCATCTTGATGAATAGGTCGACAAGGAAAAAAATTAGGGGGAGATAAGGGCCAAATACAATACACATTCCTTCATTCTTTATCCATTTTGGGGCCTATTTTTGGTTCCACTTTTATACTTCAAATAAATAAACTTTGCACATTAAAGGGGTAGATAATTTAATATAGAAAAATACAAAATTGATTTCATTCAAAAATAATGTACAGATAAAAAGTTATGGTCTGAATAAAAATCCAGAATCCCAACTTCCCAGACCCGTATCTCACAGATGAAAACTCCAAATGCAGCAAACTCACCTTTAATTATATACAGAATAAATAAGTTATTTAATGGCAGTGGTTTCGCATTTGGCGGAGCTACGGTTTGAAAGTTGAGTTTTGGACCCTCATTGTATAATTGTACTAATGAAAATGTTCATTTTATTATTTATTCATTATTTTTGTATTCTTATATTTCTATAATTTTGTAAATAATATTTATAATTTATTTGTACATTAAAACCAGAATAAAAACTCAAATAAAACTCAAATAAAAATACATGTATATAAAGTACATATGTATACCACATATACTTATACCTATATAAAATATACTTATATTTTATTTAATATACAAAACACATCAGAAAAATAAAATAAAAATATATTTATGTATATAAAAGCATTTTACGATTTTATAAAATAATAAACAAAATTAAAGAAATTAAAATCACAAAATAAAAATAAAATACTAAAACATACAAGTAAAATACCTATATAGGCTATAAAAAGCAACTTGTAAAAATATACTTCATAAAAATAATTAAAAATCAGAATAAAATACTACATAAAATAATAAATATTTTTTATTTAATAACCTAAATTTAATTCGGCCATTTGCTATTTTTAATTGAATTAATAAAATGTTTTTCCAAGGATTTTCCCTGATTGGTCCACGTGGACCAATCAGGAGACGACCCCAGTTGACCCAGGTCAATTGGTCGTCCTCCCCCTGCAGCCGTTGTCAGACCTCGTTTGACCCAATCTTTGTGGTTTTTTTCGAGGCATCCCCATTCACTATTTCGTGTATCGTCCTTCACGACTTTTGCTCCTCGACATAGCGTCTTTCACGCCCAGATGATTCCTTGGAGAATGGAGCAACGATTCGCCAGATAAACCTTGGTCTTTGGAGCCTCCTCACCATCGAGTCAAACCCCTTAAAATCAAACCTTCGACTTCCATTCAAAAATTGAACCCCATTCTAGGTCCCTCTCGTGCCCTTTCGATCTCAATCGAGTCCTGGAGGTGACAGCTCCAGGATTACCTCTTCTAGGAGGCGGAGCAGAGCGGATTAGGGTGTTCCATCACCTCCGGCCAACCCCCGTCGAGGTATCCCTAACTTCGGGTCCCGGGCCCTTGAGGTGTGTTATTTCTCCTCATTTTCACTCTCTTTTTATTCTCTATCGTCTTAGGTCATCTAGCCATCGTCAGTGCCCATTTCCATCAGTCGATTTGCACGATCGATGATCCTCGCCGGAGTAAGCTCCGGCGAGCCCCCATCTTTACGTCCAACCCTTGTGCGCCCCCCTTGGAGGTCGAGGCAGTTTGCCCTCGCCTCCTCATTTTTTTGGCACGTGCAGGAGCTTAAAAGACCCACTGGAGGGGTCGATTTTGTAAAGCCCAAGGTACCTGGGTCGCCGTTCTTCCCGAGCTTCGCCGCGGAGCGTCAGTGCCTCTCGAGCCGTTTTGGCTCCGCCGGTGAACTCAGGACTCTTCCAGGCTGCGTTTGGGACTTTTTGCGACGAAGACGAAGACCGGAGCAACCCCCCAGCATCGATCGAAGTCCGTCGGAGGCTGGGTTCTTCCCTTTCTCAATCACAACTGGATGAGAAAGGCATTGTGGTTCCTTTCTCAATCAGAGCTGGATGAGAAGGCATTGTGGATGATATCCATGTTGTTGTTGAATATCTGATGATTCTTGATTCACCACAACTGGATGAATCCCTTTCTCAATCAGAGGAAGGCATTGTGGTTCCTTCATTGGCTTTTGAATAAAAGAACAACATTTTGGGGCTTTGAATTCCCAATTCAATAAATTTATCTTGTTGTTGTTGAGGAGATGGGAAAGGTACAACATCCTCAATGGATCCAAAAGGAGCCTAAAAAACCCCCAACATGGCTCTGTTAGACATTTCATACAATAAGTTGTAAGACCTCCATGTATGCAACTACCATATGATGACTCTCTATTTCATCAACTTTATTCTTTCATTTTGGCCTTTAAACCCTATCAAAATGCATGTAAAAAACACTATTTTGCATAAAAATGACATATAGAATTTATTGTATAAATATTGTATAAAATACTGTGTTTAAAGTTAAAATAAAAGAATAAAGAAAAGAAAAAGGAATGAGATACCATAGGTTGAATAACCTTAAACCCTGAGGCTTAAGCATCATGATGACTGGCTTAACAAAGAATAAAGTACTGGGAGATAATGGCCAAAAATACAATGGCAATCCTAATTTTAATTCATTAATAAGTCTTTTTTGGGACCTATTTTATTCTTTATTATTTATACATCAAATCAATAAGCTTTGTATATCAAAGTTGTAGATAAAAATACATAAAAAATACAAAATTTATTTCATATAAAATCATATGCTTTATACACCCAGAATAATAATCCAAAATCCCAACTCCCAGACCCGTATCTTCTTAATATAAATCAAAATTCATCAAAATCGCCTTTAATTATATTTAACTATTAATTATCTATTTAATAAAGTGGTTCGATTTATTTGGAGTTAAGATGCAAAAGTTAGGTTTTGGACCCCTATTGTACAACATACATGAATAAAATAATCATTATATTTATTCTTTATATTTTCATAGTTTTATATTTTTAAAATTTTGTAAATATTATTTAAAATACATATACATATTTAGATTAAAGAAAAATCATTAAAAAACAATGAAATAAATTACTATATTTAACACATAAATGAAATATACTTACATATACTCATGTAGTAAATGCATCTATTTAATTAAGTGTACATGCCACATCAAAAAAATATAAATATATTTAAATGTAATTAAATAAGTGCATTTAAAAAAGTATATTTAAAATAAAATATATTTAAAATACAAAATTTATTTAAAATACATTTAATAAATTTAAATAAAAATATTTAATATTTTTATTAATAAAAATGTATTCATTAAAATATAATAGTATATTTAAAAATATATTTAATTAAAAATATATAATAAAAATTTATTTAAAAATAAAAATTTATTTCATATAAAAAATAATGCATCATATGCTTTATACACTCAGAATAATAATCCAAATTCCCAACTCCACGGACCCTTATCTTCTTAATATAAAACAAAATTCATCAAATTCATCTTTAATTATATTCAACTTTTAATTAGCGATTTAATGAAGGTGGTCCAATTTAATTTGGAGTTAATATGCGAAAGTTAGGTTTTGGACCCCTATTGTACAACATACATGAATAAAATAATCATTTTATTTATTCTTTATATTTTCATAGTTTATATTTTTATAATTTTGTAAATATTATTTACAATACATATAAATATTTAGATTAAAGAAAAATCATTAAGAAAACAATGAAATAAATTAGTATATTTAACACATAGATGAAATATACTTACACATACTCATGTAGTAAATGAACCATTTAATTAAGTGTACATACCACATCAAAAAAATATAATAAATATATATTTAAATGTAATTAAATAATTTATAAAAATAAATTATGCATATAAAATAGTAAAATTTAAAATAGAAAATAAAAATAAAATACATACTATATAGGTAAATATACCTATATTTATACATGTAAAAATAAATACATAATAAATTAAATGTAAAAATAAATAAAAATCATAATAAAATACTACATAAAATAATAAATATTTCTTATATTTTAATCTAACATTAATAAAATTATTTAATATTTTATTTGAATTAATAATGTATTTTCTATCTGTTTTGTCTTTTTTTGTCAATCGTGGACCAATAAGGTCGCGATCTGAGTTGACCTCGGTCAACTCCCCGCTCCCACCTAGGTCAACGTTTGATAGACCTTTGACCCTTATTTCCTCCATTTATCCCCACTTCTCCTTGCATCCATGTTCCTTCATAATTTTTGAACCTCGGTCATTGCTCTTTCACACGTGTGAAACCCCCGAAACCGGAACATGGACTAAAATGCAAAATCCAGCTGAATCTGGGCTAAATTGCAAATCTGCTTTTATTCCACTGTTCAAAAAATTTAATTGCATAGTCCATTGCGTAGTTCTCGTCGATAGCTTTCAAACGAGTCCAAGAACGCTAAAATCCGACTTCGAGAGCTCAAGTTATGGTCAATTTAGTGAGTAGGGGTCCGGGTCCATTCCAGACCCGAACCAAGATCCGACCCGAGATAACCCTTCACACAAAAACCCTAAAATCGACTTCCTCGTCAAAAACGTCCCCAAATCCCCCTTCCCAGTAGACCAGCCCTCCCTCCTCCTCTTTCTCCTCATCGGAGCTTGCCGGAGTGCCTTGAATCGACGATCCGAACCCGTGCTCGCGTAGAGAAGGTACGATGACCCCTTTCTCCTTGCTGCCAGATCCACACATCTTTATCGATGTTGAGTACTTGAAACACCTTAGAGCCTGCTCCTAGATGATCCATAAATTTCTTGGTGTTCATACTACTACAGAGCTTCTGATCTTTTACTTGTATTTTGATCCCCTCCTGTCAAGATCTAGATTTAGGTAGTCATTAAAAGAAGCAGAAATTACAAGTATTGACTCGATGCCCTATCTTTTTCATGCCCTCGGTAGCATTCCATAGTTAACTTTTGTGATATTCAGGACATATTAGCATTAATATTGGAGGTATCTAGTTCCAGTTTCGAGTATAATACAAAATACTTCTCCATTGCAATTAAGCACACATTTCATTGGATGAAATAACGCATCAGTATAACTTTATAACTAAATGAAAAAAAGACAGAGGCTCAAACCCTTATTTCCTTTTCTGGGTTGTCTACACAATAATGGTTCCACTCATGCCTATACACGTTACTTGCCATTGTTTATAAGATAGTAAACGTAGAAACTTAGCAAGCATTACTTGGCATATGTAGCAGGCAACAAATCACAATATCTTCCACCCTTTTTATATGGTTGAACAAGTACTGTGTATTTGTTTATAATTTCTAATAATATTCCTAGATTCTTTATTATGTAGCAATTATCTTCCAAAGCATGGGCTCAAACGATGGGATGATTTAGGCAGACTTTAATCAATGAAAACACCAATGCCTGAAAGATCATTGAACATGATATGATCGTCCATCTGCATCCCTTCAGCTGATATGTGATCTGAAAGGTTGCGGATTGCCTCTGTTAGATATAGACAGTCAGGGACTTCATAGAGAAGTTTAACCAATGCATGAGTGAACCAATGTGAGTTGAAAGTGAAGTCAGGGGAGAAGGATCTTATCCCTAAATCTGTAGCTAAACATACCTTGAACAGTTCTGTTGTGAAGAGCTTTGCTGAATTCTATGCATTAATGTTTTCTTTCATACTTAAGTCAGTAATATCATAAAGTAGGGTATTAATCCTGCAGGAAAATATATGATGAGCACTCTCTTCCTACAATATCGGAAAAGTGATCTGAATCTCATACTTATGCAGTTTGCTTGTCGCTTCTGTATTGGTTTAGTGCATTGTTTCTAACCTGAACAACATCATAAATATGTTATTTTACCTTGGTAAATTGTAGATGCATATATATATATATATATATATATATCCATATCCATTTACAGATTGGGGGTGCTCTAATGCATCACAGTTATATTCCTTAATCAATACAAGGTAAACATGGTTAAGAAAAAGGATGAGATCAGCATTATGATCGGGTAGTGGAGTAGGTGCCTCCAAGGGTTGGGCATGCACCCTTGGGACCCGGGTAGAAGCCTAGATGACCACGATCCCAACTGCTATTGTAGCTGCGATGGTTGGGGGACATGTTGCTTGGCACACCGAGGTGCTAATCTGACGGTGTTGGCCTCACACTTGCGTGCTTTAGCCCAGTGCTCGAGCGCGGGCCAAGTAGTCATGGTTGGTCGGCTAGTGTTTCGCTTGTCACTTAGAGTTAACACTCGTGTACGGACCAATGTAGGCCAGATTGGTCGGTATTCCGAGTGGGAGCGCTAAGAGGGGAGTTCCGGGAAATGTGGTTAATGAAGTTGGGAATGTGATGTGAATCTCCTGTGCATAAGGAGGATTGGGCTAGTCGTGAAGATTCGCGGGTTGGAATCTAGATTGTGAATCGGATATCAATTGTGAAGTGGAGCTAAGTGGACGTGTTGGGAACTTAGTTAGGATGCATTGTACCCCACCGCATGCCTACAGAGGCACCCCAACCCTAAGGTGTTTTATTTTACCTTAGAGTCATAGTGTGAGGTCTCATCCGGACCAAGACCACAGACTATCCACAAAGCTTGGTTGCTCATATCTATATCCAGATCAACAATAATAATAATAATGAAATTCGTTGCAAGATTTGTTACCTAGTTGTTCTTTTGCACACATTTAAATTATATCCTTCTTGTTTTTGTGTAGTTTTGTTTAAATCGTATTGGGCAACTTTGCTCATAGCGTACCTATGCGTGGATCCGTAGGTTCGCAGTAGTGACTAGCTGGAGGCACCACCCCTTTTTGCAGCCTCACGACACTTTTTTTTGCAGTACAGTTGTGGGTAGTAGGTTTACTATCTTTCTTCACTTGTAGTATTTTGTTGAGAGACATGGCATGTAATGATTAATTGTGGACATCTATATTTATGCTTACATGTAATTTTTGTGGACATGGAAATGATCAATGGAATGTAATGGAACATGGAATGTGATTATGAACGGGTCATGAATGGAAAAAAGAAAATTTTTATATTTCAGTAAATTGTGTTATTTCTCCTGCTTATGTGTATGTCATTAGTATTCGAATGTGGAATGTATGTGCGTGGATTGATTTGCCGAGTACCCGGATCCTAGGGGTGTCACAACACGCCCCTCATTTCTCTAACTGAGGTCCACTGAATCAGGCACACTCCCCTGATCAAAGTCAATGTTTATATATCATCGCCACTAGTTCCCGTTTGATTTTTGATGTCTCTTTTGCCATCCAAACCCTAACCCTAGATCAGGTAGAAGCTCCTGGTGATAATAGGTGGCTCTTCAATGGTTCAACGAGCAAGGAAGGACATGAATCGAGCCAGATCCAGCTCCGTAGACCATCCCTGTCGCGATCTCCGCTCCCAGTTTCTCCAAGCACTGAGATATATTTTTCTTGCAATTTTATATTCCTTAGGGTAGCAGAAGCATCAATCAGTAGTTGGATTCTATGATTTCACTTTAAATCTCAAAAATTTCCAAAAAGAAACTACGACGGAGCTTGGATCTCTGGCCACTGTCCCCTTGTGATTCGACTGTGCTCCGCCCCGCCTTTCAATCCCATCTCGTTTCTCCTATGTTTCTCCATCTCCCTGACCATCCATCCCCCTTCACTCCTTTCTAGATTGAAGATTCGAGGTTCTTCCTCTGTCGCTCACCGGACCTCTCAGCATCGCCCTCATTTCCACCCCAATCAGCCACCAATAAAGGTCAGCTCCTTCGCCCTTATGTCGATCATCTCTTTACTTCACTTGTAGGAGCCAAAGACTCCATATGAGGGGTGTCTATGTAAGGAAATAGCCCGTAGGAATCTTCGAGCTCCAGCCCACCCAGCGATGGGACCCTGACCCTTTCAAGGCCTCCAACACTTGAGGAGGATATCATGCGCCATTTTGCACCCATAGGGAACGTCCCATGTGGTCGAAGACTTGAGATCATCCAGATTGAAGTCGCCCAGGCAGAGCTTCAATCCAGTTCGTTCAAGCCATCTCATGACCGTTCGATCAGGAGCCTCGTCCAGATATAATTGCAGTCGTTGTATTGCACCACACCTCGACTGTTAGATCTCATATGGGGTCTAATCCCTATCGCACATCGGGAAGGGGTATCGTGTGTCCTCATGCAGCCACGTGTCCAAGTGAAGTCATCTCCACCGCCCGATCCCACACGCGAGGTAATTTTACCTTATACCCCCATACTTTTGTATTTTATTTTTTAGTTTATAATTATTCATCTGTGGTTATAAATATTTTGTAATATTTTCAAGTTGAACCATGTATTTTTTGTATTTGCATATAGGTCCCTTGCCATGTGACCTCGTGTGCCTGTGCATGTGAGGGGGCAAGCATTTTGTAGAGGGTCCCTCAACCTTTTTTGTATTTTAAAATAGTCATGTAACTCGTGATTCCAGTGTTAAAACTTTTTGGATATTTTGTAGTTTGATCCATGTACTTTTTGAATATTGAATTTATACCCCTACCAGTGTTGTTTATTGAATATATTTGAGAATTTTATACTTTAGGCCCATAAGTTTCATGGGGTGTTCAGAAATTGATAAATACTTTTGAGAAATTACATACAGGTCCCTGATAGTGCATGGTATTATTCTCTTGTTATTTATTTGTTAAAAATACCACTTGTCATTCAAAAATTTTAGGAAATTTATTTTAAATGTCTTAGACCATCTTAAATCACATATATTTTTATTGGGCTATCTAAACCATTTTTCAATTTTTGAAAATAAAAAAAACTTGCATTCCCTATTTACATTTAAAATAGCAAAAAATGTAAAATTATCTTTAAAAAATCCAAAAAGAATATAGTTTTTATTGTTATATTTTGTATTTGAGATCAAAAATCATTAAAATTTGAAAGCAAAACCAAAAAATAATAAAACTTTTCTAACCCTATAAATATTATAGCAAATCATTAAAAAATACAAAAAAATGTATTTTTTATGTTTTGAATTTTCTTTATTTTATTCATCACGATTTAAATTTAGTTTTGGAAATTTGAGCTAATTATCTTTTTTAAAATTCTAGAACAATTCGACATATTATTTTAAGTCACTATTTTGACATTTTGTATTCCATTAAAAATACAAAAATAGCAATTTTTTGAGAAAAATACCAAATACAGAGAAAATATAAAAAGTTAAAAATATTTTTTGAGATTTTGAGTATTTATAGCCATATCTATAAATATAAAAGCTTACATCTATTAATATAATTATATTATTATATTGCTATTAATATTATTATAACTATCAAAAATACCAAAAATATTTTTAATACCCTTGAAAAATAAAAAGAACAGTCCCTTAGGGTATTTTCTTGATTTTATCTTTATTTTTGTGTTTTTATTATATATGTTATCTACATTATATTTATGAATTATACATACTTATCCTATATCTAATTTAAAAGAAAAAATAAAATTTAAAATCTGAAAATATAAAAGAAAATAAAATTTATAAAAATTGATATATATATATATATTAAAAACTCCTAAAAAATTAAATACTAAAAACCTACTAAAAATAAAAACTCTTCGTTAAAACACCAAAACATTTATTGCTTTTTACCATTTTTTTGTAAATTCTCCTTGCTCCATGTGTTCGACCTCAACATTACTTTCCATATACACATATTTTCTACATTTATAATAAATTTTAACCTCATATTTTTGTTTTGCTTTGTTTGATCTATTTGTGGGTTAATCGTTGTCTGATTTGGATTTCATGAGCGATCGCTTCAGTGACAATGCGAGCCTCGCCTTGTGTAGACCACATTAGACCCTCGTAGAATCTGACTCGACATATACACACTAGTTGTCAACATTTATTTTATTTTTGTGGCTCGTAATAAATTGAAAGGGTACATCATTAGGTGCTAGTTCTTGATGGTTATTTTAATGGATGGGTAACTATCATGTTTTATAAATATGAATTGGGGTCCCCTTCCCCTCAATCAATTTTGCAAAAGGATCCATTACTCAAGCATCTTTAGTTAAGGTTGAGAAGGAGAACGAAATCGCATCTTCATGGAAATCGCATCTTCATTATTTCATCTCTATTTGCGATGATTTCTGGTTGGTATTTTAGATCTATCAATTCGTATCAAAATAATGTATTTTGATGATTGGATCTTGTATCATGAAATCGATTTATATTTTTATCATCGTTTTCGAGGGAATCAAAAACGTCTTTGTTTGATTTGCCCATTTATTGTCACAAATGATTTAAGATTTTTGGTAATGGTTAATATTGACAAAAGGATAACATATTCACAATTATTCTTCCTTATCTCAACTATATGCTCGGATTGTGTTTGGTATCCCAAAATCATTGTATGTTTTTGGGATTTATCATTTGATTTCATTAGACTCTGATTACAAAGAAAAAGGCTTTTGCATTGAATTTATATGTTCATAACAACGTTCCATGAAGAATGATCTTATTATCTTTCAATCACCATTATCTTATTCATAACAATTCTTTTTGAGGTTGTGAGTTGTGGTTTTTTACAGCTTCACCATTATACAACTCATATATGGTGAACCTATTCATTTTTCGTTTATATTGTTCTTGTGTGTGTCTTCTATTGAGAATTAATGATTATTCCATTCTTTCAACATACTTGTTAAGTTTATGAAAGTAACATGTGTAAAATGTTATGGATGCATAAGAGCAAACCAACTAGTTATCTGTTGTTTGATCTAATTTCAAAGATTAAGAAGAGATCCTAATTGTGATTAGGTGTAAATTATTATGTACAGAGATACTGTTTATGTGGATCCGATTGTTTTTTTCCTCGACGCCGATTCATTTAGTTTGACCTTTGGGGACATTTTTGTTCTTTTTTTGACATCTTTTTCTGGGAATTCCTTAAACCTGTATAAGTGAAAGTGTTGGACAAATTTATGAAGTCAAATTTTCAAAGACGACTTCTATATACCTTTACAATTAAATTTTTGGTAGCATTACTACACTTAGTGATTTCAAACTGCATGAATTAAAATAAAAATCACCTGGCAATAAGATATCATTAGCTAGAGAGATGTCAAATTGATGATGCATGCTTGAAATTCATTGGGTCGTTTGGCCCATTAGCAATTCAATCTGAGCTCTGGGCCCATTAACTTTAAAAAAATTCTGATTCCGCTTAGATTTAATTAACTCATTTTGATGTCATTAGTCTTGCAATCGTAATGGGAGGAATAGCCACAACATTCGATCATTTCGTATAGTATGTATTGTTACTTTGATCAATGAGCAATTATTGGTTAATTATTTTAGCGTAGCCACAACATCTAGGACAACAATGTCATTAATTGCATTAAGCGGTAGAGTTCAATTATTCGAACTACTGACATCAAATTGCATCTACATGGTGGAATGAGAAAATAATCTGTTCATCAATTATTCTAAAACCACATAGTACAAAATATTTGATGGTCATTCAGAATTTATTTGTCTCATTAATAAAGAAAACATCAAATTTATATTACGATTCTTTGGCCACGACAAGTCTTATAATGATAGTACATTGATTTCTCATTAATATCTGAATTAGGTTTTATGCTTGAGTTATCGCTTGTTATGGTAGCCTTGATTTTAATTATGAAATTATTACATACAGTTCGGCTTTCATGTCTACTTAATTCAATGTCTTGAATTATATTCCGATTCAACTTGGGAATATTTTTTCTAAATGGAATGAGAAGAATCTTCTTAATTTAGGATTTATGGACCTTGACTATGCACTTCGCATTGAGGAACCAATGAAGCCTACTGACGAAAGTGGACAAGGCATCAAGGATTTCTATGAATGGTGAGAGGAATCTAACCGATCAAGTCTAATATTGATCATGCAAACTAACATAGTCATGAATGTCAAGGGTTCAATTCCTGAATGTAAGACTGTGAAAGAGTTTTTAGAAGCTATTAAAAATAGTCTAAAACTTAAGAAAAGGCTACAACTAGAATACTCCTAACAAAGTTATCTTCCATAAAGTATAATGGTTGTGCTGGGACACACCAATGTCATGAATGTTATGAATCTAATTTCATTAATGTATATTTTAATACTTGATGGATTGACCATGGTACTTAAATATACTATTAAAATAATTAACTCGTACGTTCGTATTTTAATAATTATTATGGTTTAATATACAACTAAAATTCATTAAAACACTTAATAAAAAGATGTATCTTATTCCTCAAATTATTTTTGTATTTACTGATTAATAAATTAGGTAAAAATATTTTTTACAAAATTTTTAAAAAATAGTTTGAAAATCCTTATGAAAAATCTTTTGAAAACTATTTGTAAAATATTTTGTTAAATATTTCCAACCTTTGTAAAAATATTTTTATTGCAAAAAATTCTTTTATTTGTGTGAAATAAAAATGTTTGAAAACTATTCGCAAATGTTTGGAAAATGATTGCAAAAATATTTGAAAAAAACCTATATATCCTGTTTGAAAAATCTTTGCAAAATGATTTTCAAATGTGTAAAGGTTTTGTAAACATTATTTGTAAAAAATATGTTGGACTATAGTTTTCCAAATGTATTTGTAAAATGAGTTTCAAATAAGTTTGAGGAACATATACATCACATCAAAATTCTTTATTCTTTATATATATCTCTATAAAATTGACTACTTATCCCTTTAAATTCTTAAAATCTAATTCTTGCAAATATAAGATGCATCCCCGTGTAAATATGTGTACCTAGTTTTTCTTAGCCAAAATCTTTTGTTTTCAAAAATCCAAAAACAATTGCAAAACTAAAATACCAAAAACATTTGAAAAACCTTTTTGAAAAATATAAAAAATTCTGTATGCATCATCTTTTTCAAAAATCCATAAAAAAAGTTCAAAATTTTGGAAAATTGCATCACAAAAATATTTTCTGCATAGCATTTGCATAGCATTCGCATTTTTCGTATTGAGTTTGATAATTGAACAAGTCTAAGTAAAAACTGAAGATTGGAGCTTGATTGGACCTTACATCTACCTAATTAACAGGAACCTTGTGGGAACTGGAATTGAGGTACTTCAGTTTTAGTTACTTAATTCTTGGAGGATCACAAAACTTGGTTCGATGGATTCTTAACTGCCTAAGGAGAGTATTTCGGAGCACACGCATGGCTCTTGTCAATAATGACCTAACTTGGACACCTGCACCTTTCACTTAGCTCAATTCAGTTGGAGTGGTGAGGGGATTGGATTTGCTGCTACGAGACGCACACAACTGGAAACATTTGTCCTCGTCTAGGGAGAGAAGTGCAACCCCAACCCGTCTAGTGAAGTTGATATCCAAAGACAGGAGAGTATGGGTTGTAATAATGCTTCAAAAGAGGGATGGTCTACTGGCTCAAGAGGAAAAACTCCTTATGTAAATATTTCTGTAATAGTATTTCAAAAAAAGTAAAAAGTAAAAACTCCAAAAAAGTGGACAGACCTGATTGAAAATAAAATGTCTGCCGGAGTGTATATATTTGTGTAGTCAATAAGCAAGCTTGAGCTTCAAGTCAAATCATGTGATCCTGTAGCTGGATGACTTGACTACACTGGTCTTGCATCTTAGGATAGATAGTTACACTGGCTACCGTCCACTCTTCTCTTCACCCCCTCCTTTTGAGCTAGTTGTCACTTGAATTTAGAAGGGAATACCCCACTCATCGAGGAAGGAGTTGTTGGATCGGGGAATCATTGGATTGTCTTGCTGGAGAAGTCGCAGTCATAAGGGTTTGCGTATGAGTTGAAGTATTTTGAACTGGCTATTTAGGAGACTTGAGCAGAGTTTTGGGATTCTCGAAGGCTGTTGGATTTCAATTTTGATTCCCATTAAGGTTCCAACCGAACTAAAATTCCAAGGATCCGACTTAAGCTTCAAGCTTTGATTTTGTGAAGACAAGTTTGATAATTAAACTTAATCCATCTTCTTTCTTTTTCTTTTATTTTATTTTTATTTTCTGTACTTATTGCATAAGTGTTTGCTAGGGACTAGCTGATGAATCCACGTTTCATCATCTTTATTCTATCATTTTGGCCTTAAAAACCCTAGTAAATGCGTGTAAATAGCATTAATTCATGCATTTTAGCATTCATGCATAGGTGTGTAAATACTGTATAAAATGCGGTTTTTAGTGCCAAAATTATAGAATAAAGAAAAGAAAAGAAAAAGAATAAAATATTGTAAATATTTTATGACCCAAAACCCCGAGACCTAGACATCTTGATGAATAGGTCGACAAGGAATAAAGTAGGGGGAGATAAGGTCAGAAACACAGATAAAATACCTATACATTTTATTCATTCTTTATTCATTTTGGGACCTATTTTTGGTTCCACTTTTTATACATCAAATAAAGAAACTTTGTACATGAAAGTTGTAGATAAATTAATAAAGAAAAATACAAAATTGATTTCACAGAAAAATAATGTACAGATAAAAAGTTATGGTCTGAATAAAAATCCAGAATGCCAACTTCCCAGACCCGTATCTCACAAATAAAAACTCCAAATGCAGCGTACTCACCTTTAATTGTATATAGAAGAAAATAATCTAATTAATGGTGGTGGTTTCGCATTTGGCGGAGCTACGGTTTGAAAGTTGACTTTTGGACCCTCATTGTATACTTGTACATATTAAAATATTCAATTTATTATTTATTTATTATTTTTTATAATTTTATATTTTTATAATGTTGTAAATAATACTTATAATAATTATGTACATTAAAATAAGAATAAAAACTTAAATAAAAACAAAAATTAAATACTTAAAAATAAAAGACATAGATACATCACCTACACATATGCCTATACAAAACATACTTGTATTTTATTAAATATACAAAATAAATCAGAAAAATAAAATAAAAATATATTTGTGTAGATAAAAGTATTTTATAATTTTATAAAATAAGAAATAAAAATAATAATATTAAAAATACCTAAATAAAAATAAAATACTTAAATATATAGATATAGATACCTATAGGGGTATAAATGCAAACTTGTAAAAATACACTTCATAAAAATAAATAAAAATCATAATAAAATAATTTATAATTTTTTAAACATTTTTTATTTTATAACCTAATTAAAATACTATCATTTGTTATTTTTTATTAATTTAACAAGGGTTTTTCCCTGGTTGGTCCACGTGGACCAACCAGGTTGGTCTGACAGTTGACCTTTGGTCAACTGTCTGACCCCCCCTGCCCCTGTCAGATATTGGGTTTTTCGCCCACTTTCGCCCTTTTTTCGAGGCCTCTCCATTCACCGATTGAGGTCGACGTCTTCTGCAAATATCTTCCCCTATCCTTCCTCTTACACGCCCAACGATTGTATCGGGGATTCGACCTCTGACGCGCTCGATATGCCTCGTTGAAAGTGCCCCGTCGACCACTTTCAAAAACCCCCCATTTCCATCCTCCAACTTTTGAACCCTCTTTGACCTTCTTCCCACTCTTTGGTTGTGAGTTCTGGATCGGGTCTTGTGACAGGAGATCCTCCAACTCCTCAGGGGCGGTGCTGGTCGATCAAGGAGGTGCTTCCATCACCTCCGGCCACCGTGGCCGTCGAGGTCTACACCTTGGGCTTCGCAGCCCTCGAGGTCATTTCTTCCTTGTTTTTCTTGCTCATTAGGTAGCTGTTAATCCCATCTTTTATTTCATGCTTTTACTTTGCCATTTCGACCGTTGATCGGACCCGGTGTCACCATCAAACACTCGCCGGAGCCCTCAGGCTCCAGCCACCATTGCCGCTAGTCCACGCCACCTTCTTCCCCCCTTTTTTGCTCGCACCTGGGCCCTTTTACTGCTGCTGGTATTTTTCTTGCAGGTCCCGGTGCTGAGAGCCTCGCTGAGGCTCGTTTTTTTGAAGATCGCCGGAGAAGAAGCCGGCGCCGCCGCAGCCGCGCGCACCTGGGAAGAACAAACGCGGGGAGGGGGCACGTACAGCCACCGTCCGATTCAAGCACCCAGGGCCGTCGGATCTTGAAGATGTGATCTAATCGCGGCCGTCAGATGAAGGGGTATCGGCGCACCCGGACACGCCACGTGTCCAAGTGAACGCCGCCAGGCCGTTCGATCGCGCCTACAGCGGGGGTATTTTGCTGATCGTCCCCCGCATTTTGTTTGTATTTCGTAACACCTTCTTAATCCTTCATCTGCACTATTTAGATTTTTGTAAAATTTGCATTCCGGCCCCAGACTTTTCTAAAATTACGCTAGAGCCCCTGCCAGGCGCACGTGGTCACGCACGCGCGCCTTGGGCATTTTTGCGAGAGGCCCCTACGACTTTTGATATTGGCGTTTAGTTAGCAAGGTATTTTTATTCAGTATATATTTTGTGGGAATTTTGTGAAACAGCCCCTGGAAGTTTGTGTTTTTGCGTACCAACCCCTGCCAGGCTGTGTTTTGACTGGATGCTTGTTGTAATTATTTGACCTATCACTTTAAGTCCAAAAATTCCACAAAAATAGCATTAAGATCCTGTTGCATCATATTTCATCACCATATTTTTATTTTTCGTAATTATTTTATTTTTATATTTATTAAAAATCAAAAACATCCCTTTTCAGCACTGTTGCATTAGAAAATCACTAAAAATATAAAAACATTCCAGAAAAATCCCAAAAAAATATATATTGCGTCTTTTAGTTTGTTTTAACTCCCAGCCAAAAATCATTAAAAAATATAAAACCAAACTCCAAAAAATTGCAAAACTCTAAAAACCTTCATAAAAATTTATAAAATCATTAAAAAATCCAAAAATAGAGTTTTCTTTTCCTGAATTTTCTTGGTTTCATTATCTATCACTGAAAATTAAGTTGGAGAATTTTTGCCACTGATTTCTATTTTATTTCTCCATTTTAGTTTCAGCCTTGCATTTTCTCTACTGTTTTCTTTATTTTGCTAATTAAAAATACCAAAAACATTTTAAAAATTACCCAAAAATCACAAAAACAGTAAAAAAGCATAAAAAGACTAAAAAGACTTTATTTGCTAATTTTTGGATATTTTTATCTATTTTGATAAATACCTCTTTGTCTCTTTTATTACATTGTCTCTATTTTCCAATATTGAAAAAGAAAATATAAAAAAATATAAAATACAAAAAGAAAATATAAAATCAGTAAATTAAAAATCAAAATACAAAAATATAAAATTAAAAATCAAATAAAAATTATAAAAATTAAAAACCCACAAAAAAAATTAGCATCATAGACTCTTGATCACATACACACGCATTTTGAGCACTTGTGCCCCGTTCTACCTGTCTGCTCCCTGTGTTCGACCTCTACAATACTTGCACCTATACACATCTTGTTGTAGAGTTATAATAAATTTTAACTCCGCACATTTATTTTCACTGCTTGATTTATTTGTCGTGGGTTAATTGTTGTTTTAATCCGAATTTCGTGTGGTCGATTCAGCGACTGAGTTCCCGCCTTGTGTGGAGCTTAAGATCACCGATTTTCGGGCTAAACAAATGGCGCCGTTGCCGGGGAGCAACAGCGCGTAGTTCGAGTTTTTGTTTTGTGTTGTGACCATTTGTCTATTTTCGCGGCTTTTATTTCTACTTGTTTTATTTTCTTTATTTTTGATATTTCTTGTTTGAATTGTCTAACCTCTCTCTTGTTTGACTTCTTGCGAGGAACGCGGATCGAGGGATGAGCTCTATTCCAGGAGCCCCTACGCACCCACGTGAGGCGACTAGACTTTGCACGAAGGCGAGCTAGGAGAGAATTTTGAAGACAGTTCTAGTTCTTTATTCTCTTGTATTTATTTTGTAATTCGTAGTGAGAGAGAGACCATTAATTGTAATAATACAGGTACCCCCGGACTGGACTCTCTTGAGCCTAATTTCCAAGTGATTGTTCACTTGGGGGCTCTCGCGTTTTTTTGTCGGCTTTTCTTCGCATTTTTTTTATTTTGTTTTGTTTTTCGATTTTATTTATTTTGTGTGATTGAGCCCCTAGCTTTAGGAGTTGCTTGCGATAGACTAAGGCCAAACACCTAATATTCTGCATGCACCTATAGTCTCGTTTGGACTTAGTCAAATTTTAAATAGTTGATCCTCACTTTCAACCCGTCGTGCCGCGAGCTCTCCCCGCAAAGCGCTTTCTCCTACCCTCAATTTGTTGAGCAGAGGAGGGGTGAGCCTAGACCGGACTCTAGGGTTGAGGATTGACGGTCAACTTGTGGTTCTTCCCGATAATAGCAATTTCTGAAACTTAGGGCGATTTCATCGGCTTTGCATTTGCATATAGATAGGTTTCAATTCTGCTGAGCATCCTTGCATGTAGAGTGCTGGAGGCAAGGTGAGCATTTACGCTTTAGCATTCATCATCGTTTTTGCCGCTTGCATTGCTTTTCCGACTCTCCCTCTGTTTTTGCCAACTTAGGTGCTCAAAGGAATTGAATTCCCGATAGGATCGTGCATTTTTATTAAAAATCCAAAAAAAAAAAGTGATAACCAAATAAAATTGGGACTGCTAACATTACTTGACCCTAAAATTCACCAAAAAGAAAAATTTTGTATTGGGGCGAGTAATCCCCTCATTGTCTTCGCTTTTACTTGCTCGCGCACACTAAGGTTAGAGCCCAAATCCCATATTCAGCCCTTTAAGTGTTTGCGCAATATTTTGACTTCTCACCTAACTCTAAAACAGACAAGATAAAAAGACCGCTCTTTGCGGTCTCTACCGAGTTGAGTAGGTGAATTGAGGGTTTGATTTATTTCATTTTTTGTCTGTGATTGTTTGTGTGTCCTAGATCATCCCCGCGCATTTGCGCCTTCTTCTCCATTCTCTTGACTTGACCATCGTGCTCTCCCGATCATTTTCCTTTTGTTTTCGAGATGGCCGACTGGAGCGTATTCTATCCGGACTTTGCGGATCACTCGTTCACTCCAGCCGGTCCACCTCCTTTTTTCCAGGAGGACTTTGCTCCTGATTTTTGTACATATCCGACCAACCCACTATTTCAAGATCCGGACTTTGACCTTCACCAGTCATTTCCACCACCATCACCTACACATTTCGACAACCCGCTCTTCCTTGAGTATCCCGATCTGGAATGTGATTTTTGTCCACACCCACCGCCCACATTCGACACACCCGATCCTGAGATTTTGGAGTCACCTTTCATGTTATCCACACTTGAGACCTTGAATCAGATGACGGAGCATATGAATTCGAGGATCAATGATCTTACTAGTTTAAATAAGAACCAAAATGCCGCTCCAGTCTTTGAGGATATGGAATCATTTGAGGATTACCATGAGAGCTTGCAATCGCCCAAAATACAAAAAAATGAGAAAAAATTAAAAACACAAAAAGATTTCGGGAGGCACACGATCGAGTCGGACTGTGAGGAGAGCGCCCACTTGCAAGACTTCTTGACCACACATGCATTCACACCCAGTCCCACCTTTGACCCCGAGGATGCCGTTGTACAGACTGCTCTTGGCATTCCTCGTGTATATGCTGATTCCGACTTCCTCCCTTGTATGGAGGAGGTCCAAAAATTCAAAAAAATGCTGACTGAGCCCGAAGTGGTGGCCACCATACATGAGATTATCCGTGCCCCACTTCAGCAGGCCATGACCCATATGTCTGCTCCTCTTCCCAAGAAGAGAAAGCGGAGGAGCAGATCTGAGCGTCATATCTTGACCATGGCCACTGCCCACGCCATCACACACCGTCCCATTCCCAAGAAGAGGAACACTGCCACACCTTTCATTAGCTGCACCATCTCTGACTTCACATGTGATCGCACCCTCCTAGACGGCGGTGCTTCTATTAGCATCATACCCTTCTCACTGGTACAGTCTCTTCACTTAGGGCCTCTCAAGAAAACCAGGATGATCGTACAGTTTGCTGATGGATCAATAAAGAGGCCGAAGGGTATCCTTGAAAACGCCGTCATCTCGATTCAGGGCACGAGCCACAATGTTGATTTTGTCGTATTGCCCATTGAAACCTCCACAGGGGAGCACTCTCCAATCATCCTGGGACGACCATTCCTCGCCTCTGCGAGGGTCGTTATTGATTACGGATCAGGAGAGATTCGCTTCCGTCCTGCTGACGAGAGCGAAGCATTGATCACTGCACCTACTGCCGACCAGAGACCTGCACCTGATGTGACCGCACCTATCTTGGCTGACCTCGAAGACCATGACCTTGATGATACTATCAAAGAATTTTGTTGTCTATTGGATTCCACTGAGACCCGAGAATTTCTCCTGGTTGAGGAAACCTCGGAAAGCATGGACCTCGACGTTCCTTCTTCTGGGACTTGGCGTTGTGTTGATGACATCCGCGGGATTTACACGATTGACACCATTGAGCGGAGGGCAGATGTAGAGACTATACAGGACGGACATGTTTTGACTACTTCCATTGATGGGTCCGTTCCTGTTCATATAGATACTGATGAGACTAAGGCCGAATTTGATTTGGTTGCTTTTCTTCAGAGATTCGGGCCTTTTGATGAAAAAGATGATCCAGTTGAGATTATAGAGGACGAACAGAGTTCGACTACTTCCACCGATGAGTTCATGCCTTTTGATTTTGACTTGGACGAGACCTCGCAGGACGACACTGAGTACACTACTTCCGATGATGATGAGTTCGTCCCATTCCACTTTGATATCAGCGAGACTCCCAAGGCCGGACCTAGCCACACTTCTTCCACTACCCAGTCTGAGCCTTCACACCCTAGGGCCATTGAGGACTTACACCCCGTCGACCCTGATCGGATTCCGACTACTGTGGACCCCGATGTCGACCTGCATCACACCAGATCTATTCCTCAGCGGTCCCGCAAGAAGGTTCGCTTTCTACCTTCTTAATCATGTGTACATCCACCTCTGTTGTACATCCTCTTATGTTCATCTTCGTCCTTCTCCCGTATTGCTCGTCCGACCATTATCGTGTCTGCCTTACTTAGGACGTACTTTGTCCTAAGTATAGGGGGGTGAACGAGCCGAGTGTTCATTCATCGTTCCGTCTGATCACTCCTGTTGTTGCCTATACTTAGGGCTTCTTTCACCCTAAGTATAGGGGGAGTGACGTGTACATCCTTACGATCTCTTCTTCCATCTTCATCTCTTTTCTTCTTTTCTTCTTTTTCTCTGCTATCTTCTTCATCTACCAAAAAGGTGCCGTCCCTTGTAGACAGTCTTCTATACTTAGGACGTACTTTGTCCTAAGTATAGGGGGGTGTGCACCCCGAGTTTTTCTCATTCATCTTGATCCTCTCCATTGTCTCCTCTTCTTGTCTATACTTAGGGATATCTTACCCTAAGTATAGGGGTCAATCCGAGTACGATCTGTTCATTCCACCCTTGACCCTCCCTGCCTTTGTGTACAGTCTGCTATACTTAGGATTATTTGATCCTAAGTATAGGGGGGACGGTCAACTTCTCATTCATTGATTCATTACTTCATTCCTTTATTCTTTAGGTTTTCCTATACTTAGTACGAGTTATGTCTTCTCTTTTCTCTCCGATCTATGAGGACATAGCTCAAGCTAAGTATAGGGGGGTCGTATATACTACGTATATACTTTAGCCATAACTCGTACTTTCGTATTTTCTTAATAATATGGCTAAAAATTCTTTAAAATTCATTAAAAATTCTTAATAAAAAGATGTGGTTATTCCTCAAATGCTTTTTGTATTTACTGATTAATAAATCAGGTGAAAATGTTTTTTGCAAAATGTTTGAAAAATAGTTTGAAAATCTTTGTGAACATCTATTGAAAACTATTTTGAAAATATTTTGTTTCGTGTTTTCCAACCTGTGCGGTTTGTAAAACTTCTTTTTCTTTGTGTGAAATAAAAAATTGTTTGAAAAATGATTTGCAAATGGTTTGAAAATGGTTGCAAAAATGTTTTGAAAAATCTATATACTATTTGGAAAAGCCTTTGCAAAATGATTTTCAAATGTGTGTAAAATGTTTGTAAAAACTATTTTGGACTATAGTTTTCAAAAATTGTGTGAAAAGCTTGTGTCAAATAAGTTTGAGGAATATTCACATCACACCAAAAATCCACTGTATATATATGTATAAAATTGACTACTTACCCTGTAAATCCTTAAAATCCACTTCTTGTAAATATAAGAAGCACTCCCGTGTACATATTTTAACCTATTTTTCAGCCAAAACCTTTTTGTTTTCAAAAATCCCAAAACATTTGCAAAAACTAAAATCCAAAAACATTTGAAAAATCTTTTTGAAAAATACAAAAAAATTGCATCTGCATGCATCATCTTTTCAAAAATCCATAAAAAGTTCAAAATCTTTGAAAATTGCATCAACAAAAATATTTTCTGCATAGCATTGCATAGCATGAGCATTTTTCGGATTAAATTTGATAGTTGAACAAGTCTAAGTAAAATCCGAAGATTGGAGCTTGATTGGACCTTAAAATCTACCTAATAACAGGAACCTTAAAGGAACTGGGTTTGAGGTACTTCAGGTCTAGTTGACTTAATTCTTTGAGGATCACGAGACTTGGTTCAATGGATTCTTGATTGCCTAAGTAGAGCATTTCAGAGCACACGTACGACTCTTGTTGATAATGACCTAACTTGGACACCTGCACCTTTCACATGGCTCAACTCAGTTGGAGTGGTGAGGGGATTGGATTTGCCGGTATGAGACGCACACAAGTGGAAACACTTGTCCTCCTCTAGGGAGGGAAGTGCACCCCAACCCGTCCAGTGATTAGGAAGTCTAAAGACCAGGAGGCTGTGGGTTGCGATAAAGCTTCAAAAGAGGGATAGTCTACTGGCTCAAGAGGAAAAACTCCTTATGTAAATGCTGCTGTGAATTGTATTTCAAAAAAAAAAAAAAAAGAAAAAAAAGAAAAGGTTCAGGCATGTACAAAAATAAAAGCCTGCAAAGTATGTACATATGTTGTAAAGTCAATAAGCAAGCTTGAGTTCCAAAGTCATATCATGTGAGCCTGCAGCTGGATGACTTGACTACACTGGTCTTGCATCCCAGGATAGGTAGCTATACTGCTACCGTCCATTCTTCTCTTCACCCCCTCCTCTTGAGCTGGTTGCCACTTGAACTTAGAAGGGAATACCCCGCTCTCGAGGATGGAGTCATTGGATTGGGGAATCATTGGGTTGTCGTACTGGAGAAGTCAGTTTCTTTGCCATTCTAGTTGGGGAGAGCCACCATCACTTACACTGTACAAGTCAGATTCATAGTCGTAAGAGTTTGCGTATGAGTTGAAGTATTTCTGAACTGGCTATTGAGGAGACTTGGATAGAGTTTTGGGATTCTCAAGGACTGTTGGATTTCAAACACGGTTCTCACTAAGGTTCCGCCCGCACTAAAATTCCAAAGGTCTTATTTAAGCTCCAAACCTTGATTTTGTGAAGACAAGTTTGATAATCAAGATTAATCCACCTTTCTTCTTTTTCTTTTCTTTGTTTTTCTTTTTCTGCACTTATTGCATAAGTGTTTGCTAGGGACTAGCAAAGGCAAGTATAGGGGGATGATGAATCCACGTTTCATCATCTTTATTCTATCATTTTGGCCTTAAAACCCTAGTAAATGCGTGTAAATAGCATTAATTCATGCATTTTAGCATTCATGCATAGGTGTGTAAATACTGTATAAAATGCGGTTTTTAGTGCCAAAATTATAGAATAAAGAAAAGAAAAGAAAAGAATAAAATATTGTAAATATTTTATGACCCAAAACCCCGAGACCTAGACATCTTGATGAATAGGTCGACAAGGAATAAAGTAGGGGGAGATAAGGTCAGAAACACAGATAAAATACCTATACATTTTATTCATTCTTTATTCATTTTGGGACCTATTTTTGGTTCCACTTTTTATACATCAAATAAAGAAACTTTGTACATGAAAGTTGTAGATAAATTAATAAAGAAAAATACAAAATTGATTTCACAGAAAAATAATGTACAGATAAAAAGTTATGGTCTGAATAAAAATCCAGAATGCCAACTTCCCCAGACCCGTATCTCACAAATAAAAACTCCAAATGCAGCGTACTCACCTTTAATTGTATATAGAAGAAAATAATCTAATTAATGGTGGTGGTTTCGCATTTGGCGGAGCTACGGTTTGAAAGTTGACTTTTGGGACCCTCATTGTATACTTGTACATATTAAAATATTCAATTTATTATTTATTTATTATTTTTTATAATTTTATATTTTTATAATGTTGTAAATAATACTTATAATAATTATGTACATTAAAATAAGAATAAAAACTTAAATAAAAACAAAAATTAAATACTTAAAAATAAAAGACATAGATACATCACCTACACATATGCCTATACAAAACATACTTGTATTTTATTAAATATACAAAATAAATCAGAAAAATAAAATAAAAATATATTTGTGTAGATAAAAGTATTTTATAATTTTATAAAATAAGAAATAAAAATAATAATATTAAAAATACCTAAATAAAATAAAATACTTAAATATATAGATATAGATACCTATAGGGGTATAAATGCAAACTTGTAAAAATACACTTCATAAAAATAAATAAAAATCATAATAAAATAATTTATAATTTTTTAAAACATTTTTTATTTTATAACCTAATTAAAATACTATCATTTGTTATTTTTTATTAATTTAACAAGGGTTTTTCCCTGGTTGGTCCACGTGGACCAACCAGGTTGGTCTGACAGTTGACCTTTGGTCAACTGTCTGACCCCCCCTGCCCCTGTCAGATATTGGGTTTTTCGCCCACTTTCGCCCTTTTTTCGAGGCCTCTCCATTCACCGATTGAGGTCGACGTCTTCTGCAAATATCTTCCCTATCCTTCCTCTTACACGCCCAACGATTGTATCGGGGATTCGACCTCTGACGCGCTCGATATGCCTCGTTGAAAGTGCCCCGTCGACCACTTTCAAAAACCCCCCATTTCCATCCTCCAACTTTTGAACCCTCTTTGACCTTCTTCCCACTCTTTGTTGTGAGTTCTGGATCGGGTCTTGTGACAGGAGATCCTCCAACTCCTCAGGGGCGGTGCTGGTCGATCAAGGAGGTGCTTCCATCACCTCCGGCCACCGTGGCCGTCGAGGTCTACACCTTGGGCTTCGCAGCCCTCGAGGTCATTTCTTCCTTGTTTTTCTTGCTCATTAGGTAGCTGTTAATCCCATCTTTTATTTCATGCTTTTACTTTGCCATTTCGACCGTTGATCGGACCCGGTGTCACCATCAAACACTCGCCGGAGCCCTCAGGCTCCAGCCACCATTGCCGCTAGTCCACGCCACCTTCTTCCCCCCTTTTTTGCTCGCACCTGGGCCCTTTTACTGCTGCTGGTATTTTTCTTGCAGGTCCCGGTGCTGAGAGCCTCGCTGAGGCTCGTTTTTTTGAAGATCGCCGGAGAAGAAGCCGGCGCCGCCGCAGCCGCGCGCACCTGGGAAGAACAAACGCGGGGAGGGGGCACGTACAGCCACCGTCCGATTCAAGCACCCAGGGCCGTCGGATCTTGAAGATGTGATCTAATCGCGGCCGTCAGATGAAGGGGTATCGGCGCACCCGGACACGCCACGTGTCCAAGTGAACGCCGCCAGGCCGTTCGATCGCGCCTACAGCGGGGGTATTTTGCTGATCGTCCCCCGCATTTTGTTTGTATTTCGTAACACCTTCTTAATCCTTCATCTGCACTATTTAGATTTTTGTAAAATTTGCATTCCGGCCCCAGACTTTTCTAAAATTACGCTAGAGCCCCTGCCAGGCGCACGTGGTCACGCACGCGCGCCTTGGGCATTTTTGCGAGAGGCCCCTACGACTTTTGATATTGGCGTTTAGTTAGCAAGGTATTTTTATTCAGTATATATTTTGTGGGAATTTTGTGAAACAGCCCCTGGAAGTTTGTGTTTTTGCGTACCAACCCCTGCCAGGCTGTGTTTTGACTGGATGCTTGTTGTAATTATTTGACCTATCACTTTAAGTCCAAAAATTCCACAAAAATAGCATTAAGATCCTGTTGCATCATATTTCATCACCATATTTTTATTTTTCGTAATTATTTTATTTTTATATTTATTAAAAATCAAAAACATCCCTTTTCAGCACTGTTGCATTAGAAAATCACTAAAAAATATAAAAACATTCCAGAAAAATCCCAAAAAATATATATTGCGTCTTTTAGTTTGTTTTAACTCCCAGCCAAAAATCATTAAAAAATATAAAACCAAACTCCAAAAAATTGCAAAACTCTAAAAACCTTCATAAAAATTTATAAAATCATTAAAAAATCCAAAAATAGAGTTTTCTTTTCCTGAATTTTCTTGGTTTCATTATCTATCACTGAAAATTAAGTTGGAGAATTTTTGCCACTGATTTCTATTTTATTTCTCCATTTTAGTTTCAGCCTTGCATTTTCTCTACTGTTTTCTTTATTTTGCTAATTAAAAATACCAAAAACATTTTAAAAATTACCCAAAAATCACAAAAACAGTAAAAAAGCATAAAAAGACTAAAAAGACTTTATTTGCTAATTTTTGGATATTTTTATCTATTTTGATAAATACCTCTTTGTCTCTTTTATTACATTGTCTCTATTTTCCAATATTGAAAAAGAAAATATAAAAAAAATATAAAATACAAAAAGAAAATATAAAATCAGTAAATTAAAAATCAAAATACAAAAATATAAAATTAAAAATCAAATAAAAATTATAAAAATTAAAAACCCACAAAAAAATTAGCATCATAGACTCTTGATCACATACACACGCATTTTTGAGCACTTGTGCCCCGTTCTACCTGTCTGCTCCCTGTGTTCGACCTCTACAATACTTGCACCTATACACATCTTGTTGTAGAGTTATAATAAATTTTAACTCCGCACATTTATTTTCACTGCTTGATTTATTTGTCGTGGGTTAATTGTTGTTTTAATCCGAATTTCGTGTGGTCGATTCAGCGACTGAGTTCCCGCCTTGTGTGGAGCTTAAGATCACCGATTTTCGGGCTAAACACTAGCAAAGGTAAGTAGAGGGGGGATTAGAGAGTGCTCCCGTGTGCCAAAGATAGGGAACTAGTTGTAGCACCCCAAACATAGTACAACATCTAGTAATTACAAAGTGTGGTAGTAGTTTATAAGTAGTGGAGCCTACTACTAGTCAACAAGGGCTTAAGCATTTTGGGATATGGTCAAGGGCTTCAGTTGGGCCCAAGCCCAACAGATTGTTTGGACCAGTAATCTCTGATAACGAACTGGGCCTGGGTCCTGGGTCCTAGGATGTTGCAGACGGTATCATAGTAGATTCCCTCTAATAGTGAAAATGATTCCTAGGAGGTGGAGCCATCCCTACCAGAGTTAGGAGGAAAGGTCTGTCCAAGAGGTGAAGCCTCCACTATATCTAGGAATAGGTCATGGTCCATTGCGCAACGAGGACGTGATGAATATAAGTGAGGGTGATTGTAGCACCCAAACATAGTACCATATCTGGTAATTACAAAGTGTAGTAGTAGCTTATAAGTAGTGGGGCCTACTACTAAATAACTTGAGCTTAAGCATTTTGGGATGTGATCAAGGACTCCAGTTGGGCTCAAGCCCAACAGGTTATCTGGGCCAATAATCCTCGATAATGAATCGAATGGGTCCCTGGACATTACACTAGTAGTTGTTTCAACCAACATGTTTGTGCATGAGTGTCAGCATGGATGTGATTGCACACATTCTCATCTACAAAACGGATAGATAGAATCCTTTATTGGTCTCGTTCAAGCTGATCATCTTAACAATATCCATCTTGTTAACCATGTTGGCTATTATACCACTTGTTGAGAATGGATTCCCTGTATAAAATGAATTGTGGAAAAAATATAAAGCTAGTAAGTAAATCTTACTTGGCTTGTCAAAGCAAGATAATTACAGCTACGTATAACAAATCCAACCATATAAAAAACAACCACAGACTCACGGAGAATTTTCAACGTGGAAAAGCCCTAATATAAGGGTAAATGAGGTTTATCGTAACCCAATTCCAAACAATATAACCAAATTTTGTAACTCATGAGAGGCTTACATAAAGCCAACCCTCTCTATAATAGCACAAAATGTCAAAAAATAGAGATAGTTCATCATCAATGGCTTGACACCTTGTAAAATCCACAATCCGAAAACATAGAGGTGCTTTGAACTCTTATCGTTTACCGAGATTTGCTAACTCAAATAATGAGTAATTGCTTCTCTTCTCGATCGCTTTCTCTCTTTGATTTTTCTCCTGAATCGATGCCTTTGATGAGTGTCATTTATATCCATGGACATAAGAATAGGCAGAATGCTTGAATTCTTAAATCCCACATGATTTGGATGAATGTACTCCTATTTCAAAAAGGTACTAGCTTTTCTTATTGAATTAGGATCAAATTGTAATTAGGACTATTTATTGTTCTATTAAGATTGAAAGCTATTAGGGGAACCAAGCCGACACGTGGATCCAAGGAAGATAAAAAGGAAAAAAAATAGAGAGAATCTAACCAAACTTCCCAAGATTTATCCATTATATGGAGAAGAATACATGCAAACATTTCAACAGAAATTTTAATAAAGAATAGGTTGGAAGAGAAAATATCTTACATTATCATTTCAGATCACTTGGGAAGAGTGGCATCTTTTTATTGTTTTCCCAAGGTCAATATTGTTAATCAGCCCCTTAGAATGCAAGTTAAGATGCCACAATTATAATTCTAAGAGCAATTTAACCATCATTGAAGTTAATCATGGTATTTGGTGACACCACCCATATCAAATTAAGAAGCCAAAGCACCATATCTGAAATGTGAAGTGGGAGTGAAATGATCTCGTAATCGGAGTTTTGAATAAGACCTTGTATTTTTCTAAAATAGAGGTGTTATGCTTACTATCATTCTGATGTCGAGCTATTTTTCAAAACCCCCCACCCCCTCCCCCCTACAATCACCAAGTTTGAGATAGATTTGTGTGGTTCCTCTATATCTAGAACACCAGAATATCGAACCAGCACATCTGCGCAACCGCAATAAGGATCTCTTCAAACTCATCTATAGAAAGGATTGGTATGTGTTTCTTACATGGCGCCCCTCTGTTATGTACAGGAGTATACGTATAAAAACTAAAAATTGGATATAATACATGTATAATCTGTGAAAGAATCATCAAAGTCTCCCATCCATCTTGGAAAACGTCGATGCTTGCAGCTTAGAATAGGCCGAAGATTATCGACGATCTGACAAAACTGACTCACTCCAGGAGAGCATTGCATCTCGTGTAAATGCCGGTAGCTCTGTCAATATCAATCCATCAAGCATAAAAAAAAGGGAAGAAAGTGAAGTTCTAGGCTAAGTTAATGCAAGATCATTAGGTTATCCGAAAAAAAGGATAAAATTTTACCACGGAGGACCTCCATTGCCACGGCCGGAATGTCTACATCTTCTTCTAGCAGCCTATAGACGTCCACAAGCTTCACAAACCACCAGTTTCATAGTTACCATAAGTATTTATGCGTCACGTCTATAGAACTGAAGCGAGCTTTTCGGAATTAGCAGAAAGCAAGTAAAATAAATTAAGGCAGACCTCTTGAACGTGAAGCCTGGAATCCTCGGTCAAGGCCAAGAGAAGCTGTCTTCTAATGCCAGAATCAATGAGAAACATTCTAGCTCCATCCTTTATGGTGTCAGTTAGATCCAATTTTCTTTTTACTTGAGCATTCCTCGTCAATTGTCTGAAGCATTACATAACTGATGTAATAAACATGAACTGTTCCACGTTAAAGGAATGTGAAGATTGGCACTCACGTGTTTCTCGTTTGTGATGCTGGGTTTATACTCGTTTTAGTTACATTTTCCTTGGCCAGAGTGATGAGATTCTCAAGACGTTTCCATTGAAATACTCCATCTTTAAATAAAACCTGACATGAAAGGGAAGAAAGATCAGATTGCTCTCTCCACTATAAAGATCTAGCAAAAATGTCTCGTTACAGTTCATATAAATTTCAACATCAAAAAGTGGTAAACACGATTGGTTCAAGTTTACGTGATATAAACCATAAAGCGAAAAGGATGCATAGGATAAAATAGGTCCTGGAAGTGCCAATTTTTTAGAGACCTTGAAATCATAAACTGTGATTTAAAAACAACTCGGATGATCTTTTTAAAACATTGGTGCATTTAAAAGTCAACTCTTGAATACTAATGATGCAATGGCAGATGAAAGATTGGCTAGGCTTGATGCACTGCAAGATGCAGGCACATCAACTATGATCTGCATAAATTGCAAGCCTAAACATTGACTTCTAGTAATCATAAAAATTGCATACAAATACAACTTTGTAAATTCGTTTCACATATATTTCATTAATGGAGTTATTGTTTAAATTCAGAAGAAAGATACAAACAAACCTGAATGAGGCGCTCTCTCAATGCAGGATTAGGGTCAGTCAGGAGACGCTTTGCCACATATGGATAGGCAACCTATCAATGTGTTAAGTAATCAAATAACAACAAAACTAACCATGAAAAAGGAATGTAACAGTCATGCATCATACTATCTTAATCAAGGGAATGCACATGTACATATTTTCAGAGGGTAAGATTTGAACATTGTCAAACTAATAAAGGCAATCTGGTAACTATCGGACCTTTGAGTGGATTTGTAATCCACATGTATATATGTCACTTGAAATGTGGAAAGCACCGTAAATTTACCTCAAGGAATTTAAAATCTGGTTTCAGAGTAAAACAAATCCCCTCTTGAGTCAATAGAGAACGTATCACGAGAGAAAACCTCTCTGGTATTCGGATGGGGTACTGATATACTAGCTGATTGAACTTCCCTGCAATATGCTTCTCCCATCAGGGAACCACGAGAAGAAAATCCATTGTGCAAAATTTACAATAAGATTCAAGGCTAAATAGTAATGGACATCATTAACAATACAACACCTTCTGTTGCGTGTCAAATTAACTTCTTCAATTGTTGACCTTTTCCGGTTAGCATCATGAAGTGAGTACCAATAACTAAGTGGATTTCTATGTTATAAGCTACTAATGGAAAAGCGTGCAACAAAGCAAATCCTCCAACTTAATTTGGCATTGAAGCCTTTGATATATTTCTGTGGATGCTCAAGGAATCCCACACCATTCTTTCAGCTTTTAATGTGGCATGCAAATGGTGATAAATATAAAAAATCCACATTCACAAATAAAACTAATACAATATTTCTATTACAAGTGTTATAATCCGAAATATAAAAAAACAATGAATTTGTTTTTTTATCTACAACGGATGAATAAATGATTTGATACAGGTGCCTTATTTAACAGCAGACGCACGTTAGTACTACAGAGAATGTATGCAACACTTAAGGAGTTAGGAGAAGGCAAAATTACGGTGAATAAGTGATTTGTCGGTTTTAACCATTCAATTTAACAATAATAAAGGCACGATCACAACAAGGTATATATCACAAGAAAATTCTGATACTAGTTGTAGAAAGGTAAATTGTCCATACCAGTGACACTGCGGAAATTGAAATCGGCTAAACCTTTTCCTACGGAATTTTGCCAAATTGCTTCTAATGCAGGAACAATGGGAGAGACATCCGTTCCACTAGCAAGGAAACCAAGTCTTGTGAAATCATTTGCCATCTCAACATAGTCCTCGTTTACAGCATGGACAACAGCATCAATAAGTATTTGTTTATTCAGCTGTAAAGCAGCGGTCACTGAGAAATCAGTTAATGTGCTTTTATGGTGTCCCCAAATACACACATCTGATAAATACCCAATAGCAAAAGAAGCGAGATGATAAAATAAGGAAAAGATGCCATAATAATGAAAATGGGACCAGAACCACGTTTGAGTTTTGTATTTAAAAAAGATGGGTAAAAGGAACCTTCCAAGATCCAATTACAAATTCCATTTTATGGTCGTATCATACTACTTAAGGATGGAACTTGTGTTAGTTGGTGGATCTACACATCTACACCCTCATAAACTCGATATCTTTTGTGCTTGAGAAGTACAATATGAAGAGGGATGGGACTTGTGTGAGCTCAAAGTCCTACATATACAGACAAACATATTATCTTTTGTACCTTTTTGGAAGAAAAGGGGTGTGCACCCAGTGTTAAGTATTATGTATTGATAATCGCAGAGGTTTAGGTTACAATGACCACTGCTCGGCCAGAGCCTTCGAATGTTCAATGATAGTTTCTGAACACATCCCTGTTCTGCGCAAGACAAATAACCCAAAGAACAGCAAGGGGTCTTTCCCGATCCGCCCGAGACATGCAGCAAGAAGTAACCAAAGAGGCCTAGAACCATGCTGTACATGTGGAATAAACATATAAAAAACTAATAAAACCATACTATCAAGTCGAGTTGTCTAATTGTGCACGCCTCAACTCAAACTCGACTCGATAACCTTAACAAGTCATTTATCCGACTCGGACTCAGACTCAATAGCTTTTCGAGCTTGGCTCATGAGCTTATCGACTTGAATCCGAGTTGAACTCATCGAGCCCGAGCTTTCCTAACACCCCTAGGCTCATTCTTCGAGTTTCCCTAGAGGAAAGATCCACTTATGAGATATTTGTATGCAAGAAAACCGCTTTACTCTTGCGACTTGGGTTGTACTCCTACTACTAGTGCATGGTATCGACTCCTATTAATATGTGTCATCATCTCCTACTAAAGTTGCAAGGGATCGAATTATCTTGTTGCTCAGGATTGTCTCCTACACTTACTTCTCATCTAATTTATTACATAAAGATCAGCACTTCAACCCACCTACCTTCTTGCACTAGGAGATATATTTAGTAAGAAAAATATTTTCTTTCGTAACAAGCTGAAGATATTTGGGTAGTTTAGGGGTTTAGCCCTAAAAATGGAAGTAAATATAAGTTGTTGGATTTAACTAATTCGATTCCAAATATAAGATATCGAATTTAACTAATTCAATTCTATCTTACATGTTTGTTATTGGATCTGATATGACAAGACAAATCCAACAGATCTGATTTTATGTTAACTAAACTTTTCATGGATTTGTTGCACAATTTGAAAGTTGAAGTGCCAGCATTCAAAGCAACTAAATGGGTAAGCTTTCGAGCTGACAATCGGAATATGAAAATAGTCATTGTATTGCATAGTGAGAGCTTCCCAATAATGCCGGGCTTGTGTCAATTGGACTACGAATGAAAAAGTAACAAGGTCTGGAAGATGTTCAAAATTTTCAAGTTAAAATCCATCTGCAATAAAAAGTGGTTAAGCTTCTAACTATTCATTGTATTTGTAGTGCCAAAAACACAAAGAAAAGCCAAGACCCTCGAGCAAGTTCTCAGCATTCCCAATGATCGAGCAACCACAAGTTCGATTTTACGAGGAACCGCAACCACGCATGCAATTCGGTAACCAATTACAGGCGAACCAAGGTGGATTTGGGTAAGAAGTGACGTGATTCCTATGAAACTAGAACTACGATTGAAAATGTTCTTTTGAGTTTTTCAAACCATGAAGATTTTCGACATTCCAGAACTATTTTAGCATGAGGACTGGACGTGGTTTGAAGTAGGCAGGAGTGTCCATGAAAACCGGTGACAATTGGTAATAAAACCATTCCCTTTTGTTGGGTTTTTCAAAAAAAAAACTGACAACCATGGATTCCCTTCCAAACAGGCTGTAGGTCTTAAATATGAACAAAAAATACAATCAAATTCTCAAGGTAGCATTGGAGGCATGATCAAGCATGCCATATGGCGACATAACCACTCGATGCAGTCCATAATCATGCACTGATATTTAACTTACCATAGAATCTGCACACCTCTTAAACGGAAACAAGGAGACATTTAAAGGGTAAAAAATATCGTTATATCATTGGACTTAGATTAAACTGACCAAAAGGACAAAGTTTGTAGGAATTGACTGGGTATTTTCGAATAGTTGGACAATAGTATTAAAATATATGGAAAGGGCTATTCATATGAATGGAAATAGAATCACCTCACCTTTTTCGTGGGCCGTTCTCTAAAAAGGAAAAGCTTTTCAAGTTTTCACACCAGATGCATCTACAACTTACAAGTATTTCCTAAGAAGCACAAAGCATCTAAATTCGAGAGGAAAATGAATGCTTATCGTGTGACGATTAACTACATCGGCCATTGCTAGTGAAAAGGTAAAAAAACATAGAAGAGCATGAGGTGAATTCACAACATGTACAGGTATTCTATCTAAGATATGACAGGTTTGCAGGTGAAAAATCAAATAACAAAAGACTGAAAAGCAATCACCTGGCTAAGAACAGCAACATTTCCAAAGTCCACATATGCAATACGACCATCACGCATAGCAAAAATATTTCCAGGGTGCGGATCCCCATGAAACAACCCAAATTCCAACAACTGGCGCAAGGCAGCACTAACACCCACTGTGAGGAATCCATTTACATCAAGTCCAGCTTTTCTAATAGCCTGCAGCAAATTCATGTAATGTCAACTAAATGAATAGAGATAGATGCTTTCTTTTTATTTAACTATTCAGTTTTTTGAACAGAGGCATTTCTGCTTGCAACAGAATTATTATAGCATCCTTATATGTACCTCTGGATCAGTACAGCGGATTCCGTCGATCCATTCCATCACCAGCACCCGCGGACCACAAAACTTCTTATAGACTCGAGGAATCTTCACAGTTGGATCATTTTTGAAGTTCTCCACAAAGTCTTCGATATTCCGGGCCTCCTAAAGAAGCAAGAAAGGAAAGGAAAAAATTCATATGTTTAATTCAAAAAGAAGAAAGGCATGGCATGCTTTTTAAAAGTAAAGACAAACAGTAACATATCATAAGCAACACAAGAGAAATTGATCAGGTTACTCATGAAGCACAAGAGAACTCTGAAGCTCATGACCAATTGCTAGTGTTGCTTTGAATCGAAGTTTCTAAAGATGCAGTTCACTATTATATCCATGCTTTGTAGATAAGAATCCACTTATTTCTGTACATATCGTATGTCCCAGCAAGCTATTAAATTGTGCAATGATCACAATGAATTTTATCTTTTATTTTATAAACATGGGAGTACTATTTAGGGTATGTTATAAGGGGAAGGCACAAGGCTAAATCACAACAAGAGAAAAATAGAACCATTCCTGATTCAATATCACGATTACGATCCCTTTTTTCAGATAGAAGACAATCTCCTTTATACAGAGGTCATAGCCACTCTAATCAAAGTATTCCATGGGGAATAGAGATTCTGCTGTTATTGTGTGCACAATCCAGAGGCTGTCACATAAGCTACAGTCAAAATAGTTGTTCAGATGGAACTACATTCGCTAATTTCTCTTTTGAACTATCGTTCAAGAAAAATGCCATGCATATTAAGACAGTAATCTTCTATGTACTTGAAATGCATAGAATCTAAACAGTTACAGTTCTTCAGTTAGGGAATAGAAGCCAAATTGCATGTAATAATAATTTTATGGATGTCTCTTCGAGAGGGATCACACACCTCCAGTTAAGAACGTGGAGTTCAAGCTTTACCACTTAAATGTGTTAGCTGTCCAATGCCATTGGTGATCATCTACATAAATAAGACAATAACTTCAATTACCTTATTTCCGATAAATACATATATACTATGCTGATTGGCTCCAGATACACGGGAGTAAGATATACGTAGGACATGAGATCCTACACCTTAAACCAATATGCTTCTCACACATGTGAAGGGTGTATGACATATTCGGAATATCATGAGTGATAAACTGTTTCAAACATGGAGAGGAAAGAATGGGAAGGTGTGCTACTAGTATAGGGTTCTGGTGGAGAGAGATGCGTAAGGGAGACAAGGAGAGACGATGAAGGAATTTCCAATTTTATATTCCAAGAACCTACTAATCCCTTTTTACAGAGCGGATTTTGGATTGCAAAATGGAAAAAAAATTAATTGACCCCAAAAAGTCTTTTAATTTAAACAAACCTATTAATCCATCCTATTTTAAGATATATCAACTGATCTCAATGTATTTATAACAAAAAAATTAAAATATCTAATAGACTCAAAATTTAATAGAAAAACTAGTTAAACCTTAATTTAGTCCCTACTTAGTGTTTGCATCAACTCTCTTCCGCTTAAAAATCGTATAATGGTGAGTTGCTTGATTTTTGGCACGGCAAGGGAAAAAATGAGGTTAATTGATCCAACTACATTCCCAACAGGAATAGTTTGTTTGCCTTCTTCCAAACTCTCAACATTCCTCTTAAAGTTTCTTCACGAGGCATGACTCGGCCACAAGTTTCCTATCCTCTCAATCCATGGTCCCATTCCTTTTAGGACTTCCCAAGTTTTAAGTTTTAACATCTGTTATAAAAAGATCTTGAGAACGAAACTTGTTTATAATTTTCCCAACACATACACCTTATCTTGTGAGATATCGTTCCCATGTAAAGAGGGCTTGTCACACCTGCTAGGGTTGGGTCTCCTGACATTGAAAAATGGTGGTGAATCGGTGCTTTCCCAATGTGAATGAACAATTGCCCAATGAGGTGGCGAGTGTGACGGCCAATCAAGCATTGTAGTGGCGCCATCTGGAGCAACCTCACTAGAACACGCGTGCCTTTGTTGGCCAAACAAAATCATTTTGGTGTTCCAAGGCACATGAGCACCAAAGAAGGTAGCAAGTGGAGCTGGGCACACTTTCAATAAACAAGCTGAGCGGCTACAGCAGTTGAAAGTAGAGGTTGAATGCGATAACACACATCAGCAGAATGGCACATGTCAGGTACAGGAACGATGCAACCTTGAGTGATTGTCTCATGGCTGCAACAACCGAGACATAGGGAACATGGCAATGATAACATCGCATGCGGCAGCAACATCTTTTATTGGTAGGTGCATCCAACTTTATGAAAATCAGGCTGTCCAATCAGTTCAATCTGTTGGACCAGTGAACTGAACTGAACTGGTCGGTCTCCAATTTGAAGCAAATTGTTTGAATGGTGTATTTTTTTATTTAAAGCCCAGTTGGGTTCATACGAAATTTGAATCGGAATTCAAATTTGATTCTATGTAAATTTGTGTTGGTGGTATTTGAACTAAATTTGTGGTGGTATTTGAACCAGTGTCTTTTCACTGCCAACATTAATTATTAACTAATTCATCTACTATAATTAATTATAAGGAATGCACTATCACTACATATTAATTGCCACAAAGATAATTATTTTATATTGGATTTTTATCCAATGGCCCCATGAGATGAGATGAGCATGTTTCATCTCTAGTAGTAGCTTCAGTAATAAAAATACAAGCTTCAGCAAATATATATATATATATATATATCCAAGCTTCAGTGATATATATCGAAGCTTCAGTAAATAATATCACAGCTCTAGTAACTTATATAAAGTTACAAGTAAGTGTGAACCAAAGTTATTGATTAAATTACTTCCTTTACATACAATTGATTCAAAGTTACTGATGGCAATACGAAAGTTACTGATTTGTTTCAGTATTACTGATATAAAATGTTACCGATGGCAATACGAAAGTTATTGATGCATTCAGTATTACTGATATAAAGTGTAGCTGACGGCAATACGAAAGTTATTGATGCGTTCAGTTACTGATGGCATTACAAAAGTTACTGAAGTTATTGATCATCGGATTAAGATCTTGACGGTTGAGATTGGGTGATCTCATATCTAATGGGCACAAGCCCCATTGGATAAGCCCTCTATATTATATAATATATATGTAAATTTCTGTGTGTATAATATTTGACATTGAATATGCAAAAATAGTGTGTATAATAAGATATATATGTTATATATGTACTTAAATAGTGACATGTAGATGTATGTGTTTATCATATAATAAATATGTATATTTGTATAGATATTAGTATATGATATGTTTTTTCTCTATATCAATTTTGTTTATTTATGCACGTTTGTGTATATGCAAGTGGATTGTGTGTACGTGTATTATATAATATTTACCTAATAATATTTATACATGCAAAGACATTATTTTTCAAGATATTGATATGTATACTTATATATTTGCATGCAAATTATATGTTTCCCATATAATTATGTATTTACATTTTATGTGATGACATGATGTATATGCACTTGTATGTACCCACTTAAGTGGTTTGGTGGTAGTGCAATGTGCCTACCACCCAAAAGACTAGGGTCAAATCCCCCCTTGTGGGGGTTGTGTTATGTAGTTAACGGCCAACGTAAAAAATAGTTGAATCTTTCAACATGGATTTGAGCAAGAATCCATGTAACCGACCCTATCTATAGTGGGAGAAGGCTTCACCATTTTTTTGTGTTATTTGGTTCAATTTGATTTAATCCTATGTTTCAATTACATTTCTATGTATATTTTACACATGTTTTGATTTCAAACTGGTTTAAATAGTCGTTTCAACTATTTTTTTCTTCGTAGATTGGGTTTAATCTGGTTTAAAAGATTGACGATATCATCGTTTTAGTTAAACTGATTTAATTTTATGCTACAACCCAATTCAAACTTTTTGGTATAATTTACAATTCAATCTTCAGTTCGGTTTCAAGTACATTGGGTGTGTCGATGCAACACAAGCTCTTGAGGGAACAGCAAAGGTGACAAACATAATCGATGAACAATGGAGATGTAAAGTGGGTGTGCTTGACGTAATGGGTTTCCAGTGGTAACTCGGGTAATTGTAGGAAAGATGTATTGTTTGTAGGACTAGTTGTACAAGCAACATTTTTCTCCTAGTTTTCTTCTCTGACGTCAACAAGTTTAGGTTGTATGGGCCTTTGATTTTTCAGCATGTTGTAATAAAACTCGCATACTTTTTATGTGTCAATAATTTTTAAAAACTTGCATTTAAGGTATATAGACTTAGTTTTTCATATTTTTATTTTGAGCATCCGCTCACAATCCATCGTGTCATCAAATAATGAGGTCTCTCTCGTGGTGGAAGGCTGATTTTGTCGAAGGCAGTTTTAGCAACGTTACCAATGTTCATATCCGCATGCATACTTCCTGTGGGAATTCGCAGACATCTCAAGGCATGTATGAGAATGTTTTTTTTGGAACCCTTCTATTGGTGGGTCTCAGGGCATGAATCTGATAAGTTGGAACTTGGAATACTATCACTCTTCCCATGGATCAAGGGGATCTTGGTGTTTGAAGGTTGGAAGGCATGAACAAGGTGCTCCTCATCGAGTTGTCGCTTCTAGGGAAGTGGGACAGATTTGGTGAGCCGTCTAGTTAGGAGTATTTATGTTCTTCACCAAACCCTTCTGTCTAGCTCACTCCACTCGCCGACAGTTTTCTAGAAAGGAGTTTGTGTGGTGATTCATGAGTTGTGTTCCCGTGTAAGGCCGGTCGTGGGGGATGGGTCGTCTTCCATATTTTGTCTAGATGATTGGGCGAGGGAAGGGCCTATGAATGTACGCTTCCCTCGTCTTTTTGCAACAAATCGAGGTGCATTATTAAAGGACACCTGGTTGAACAAGCAATGATCACCAATATTTTCTTTGGGTTTCTCAGAGCAACATCTCCAGGATTTCATGAATCTTTTGGACTTTGTGTCTAGTTACTCGGTCCAATTACATGCAGGGATCATTGGGTTGGGCATGATGGTTTCTTCTCAGTCAGGATGGTGAATGATAAAGAGCGTGATTACAAGTTTATATGGAGCATATGTATACCCTTGAAAGTTAATGTCTTTTTATGAATTCAATGATGGGAGTGAACTTTGAATAAGGTATGTTAGGCTTTGTTCCACCCAGGGATGGAGGATATTTGTCCAATTTGTGTCTCGACTTCAGAATACCTCACACAAACTTTTTTTATGCTTGTGAGATTGTGAGGATGGTGCGGGATGCCTTGGCTATTTCCTAGTTAGATACTTCTTCTCATTTTATTTTTGGAATAGCGTTATTGTGAACCAGTTCAGAGCTAAAATGCATCAATAATGATGATTTTGGTGGAAAAAAGTGGGATGCGCGGAGATTACGAATAGAAAAGGGAAGATTATGGAGAACATTTTAATTGTATACTTCTCAATCTACCCCTTATACAAAGAGGGGTTTGGATTACAAAATGGGAGAAAAATGTAAACCCTCCAAAAACCATATTCAGCTCCAAAAAGACTTATAAATTACATAACTAAATTATTACAGAATTGGTTTCAATTTATTTTAAACAAAAAAAAAGTCCGAGCAGGCTCAAAATTAAATTGAAAACCCGACTAAACCCTAATTTAGACATAATCTCCTATTTGTGCATGCATCATGAATGTTTTCATTATTCAAGCACCATTGTGAATCGCTAGTAATGCATAACAGAACTCCATAGTCTACCCTTGTACAACAATATGTAAATATGTTACGAAAAATTATTTGAATTTTTTTCAGAATCAAACCTTATTTAATTTGAAATTATATTAGTATATAAAGTTAGTTAGTTACTACCAAGACCCAGGGTAGCTAAACGTGGAAGGCACTAGGGAAAGCCCTAGACAAATTGTGAGCCGGAAGGTCTTCTCTTTTCTACAAAGTGGGCTGCAAGTGCAACAGACTTTACTACTTTCCCGGTAGAGGGTCTCATAGATAATAGCAGGTCAAGGTGAGAACAAATGTTACCATGATTTAATATATAAACTTAACTATGTCAATTAGATTGATGTCCCTAACAGAAGTCCACTTGTGGTGACATCGAATTGGGCCCACTCAAAGTTGATGATTGATTTGGGCATCTAGAATTTTAAAGTATGGTTTATATGCATTAAAAGATTAATCATATTATCTTGGAAATATTTGAATACATAAATATCAATGGTCCCACTTAAATGGTCCGGTGGTAGTGCAGTGTGCCTACCACCCAAAAGACCATGGTTCAAATCCCCCTTGTGGGGGTTGCGTTAGGTAGTTGACAGCCAGCGTAAAAAATAGTCAAATCTTTCAACATGGATTTGAGCAAGAATCCATGTCGCCGACCCTACTTATAGTGGGAGAAGGCTTCGCCATAAATATCAATGGAGACTAAATGGATAGAAACTATGCAACTATGTAATGGACTTTGAGATTGTAAAAACATGTGTTTACATTAGAAGAGAGATATAAGACAATATACAATACATTGTTGTAAAAGTTGACACAATAGAGAAAGTGATCTCTCTCACCATCCACCCCTCTCTACTCAGGTCTCTCTTCAGCTGAGTCCTCTAATATATAGAAATTCCACATTTAGAAAACAAGAGAGAAGTCTTCTGAAGAGAAAAATAAGGAGTTTTCTTTCCAATTTCAGATCTTAAACATTGGTGATCAAGTTAGATCACGCATGGCATTCATTCTCGTAAAACATGTCATGAAGGAAGCATTAATATTCTAAATTGCAAGTTGTTATATTTGATTCGATCAAAACTCTGTGTGATCATATTTCTCTCATTTTGGTTTTACAAATTGTTTTCCCTATGCTTTTTTATGCACTACTTCCTTCAACTTCATTTTTAAGGTGGAGTAAAAGTACATCTCATCTAACTGATGGACTAAGTGATTACAAGCAAGCATAATGGTGCAAATATTTAAACTACCCATCTAATGGTCCTTGTATATAAATCACACTACGAGAAAAAACCTGATGAATGTTAAAATCCATAACTTACCAAAACATAATCAAGCTCCTCCAAAAGCTTTTCACCAAACTCGTCAACAATAAGTTCTGCATTGCAACCAAGTTTTTGCAAGCTGATGCCATTTAAAAATGAAGCCAGAGTGCGGAAAAGAAATAGGTCTCGATAAATAATAGGTTCTATCCCAGGCCTTTGCACCTGCAGCGTAAGAGTACATAGTATTGTTTCAGAGTAATGTTCCCTTTCAAAAAAATTTGTTTGAGAGTAATGTTGCAAAAATATTTTTCAATAGTGTTGTGTCTTTTAATATAAATATGGGGCGGACACCTTAGCGTGTTTCCCCCTTTTTTGGTCTAAAAAAATAGTGTTGTGTCTGAGGAGGTTCCTTTATCTGAAAAAATAAACCACGATGAGAGCATAATTCAATGCATAATACAGCAATCAAGCACCCCAAGGACACCTGTTAAGAAACAAATGCATATACGTATTACACCACTACAACCATGAGCTGGACTTGTGGGAGCATTTGTTGAGGAAGAGCAACAGATAAATGGAAGGTGACAAATTCATGTTTAGTTGAGGAATGTAGGATAAGAATAGACAGGTTGATTGGAAGGTAAGGTTTGATTATGAGAGGTATACAGGGGATGGAAGCTTGAAAGTGGAAGACATGCTCATGGCATTGTTCGGGATGGTAGAGAGATGTCCTATATTGATGGATGTCGTCTCGCATTTCTCCCTTCTCTTTCTATCCACATGGTAAGGAGCTTCCAATCTACCCTGTGGCAACCAAGCGAGGCGTAACCAACATGATCGAGATTATCTATCAACAAAGAAAAATAGCATGCAATGGTTTCATCACTTAAGTTGTAAACATCCGCAATGACATACAAAAGAGTTAAATAATTGTTGGATGGGGCTAGCGGCAAGGATTAACTAACACAACCTTAATAGCAACATCCTCTCCCGAATCACGAAGCGTAGCTCGATAAACTTGGCCAAGACTAGCAGCTGCGATGGTCTGGGAGGATATCTTACTGAATACTCTCTCCATGGGCTGCCCAAGCTCCTCTTCTATGATGGCAAAAGCAACCTGCATCGGTTCCAAACACAAACTCAACCAATGAAAATGAAACCGAATCGACCACCTACGTCCTCCGCTGTATCAAACCTGATTGGGGAATGGTGGGACATCGTCCTGCAGTATGCACAGCTCATTCATATAATCCTCCCTGATTATATCAGGCCTATTAGCAAGCACCTACAGCAACACCACACTGAATTCAATCCACAACCACCATGCCCAAACTACAAATGCAGGCTCCAGAAAGCACCTGTCCAGCCTTGATGAAAGACGGCCCCAGATCGCAGAGGAGGTTTCTCAGCTGCCGTGCGCGGTAGGGCACGACCTCCTCGTCCCTCCCAACGAGGCAATCATATGCGAGGGCCGACCAGTACAACCCGAGATTCCACACGATCTCGACCCCACGGCCTATCAGCTCCAGCACCGCACCCCTCGACTCCAGCACCTTACTCCTCACCTGAGCAGGCTCCCAGTGCAAAACCGTCAGAGACTCTGGCAAACATAAAAACGGGCACAGGGACAGACTGAAGCGCTCACCGCCTCCGGCGTGTACTTGCGGAAGGGAATACAAACGCCGCGCTCGATGTCGAGCTGCTCCAGCGCGCTGCTGCTACCTACGGTGGCAGCAGCCATACGAGCGGCGGTGCGGCGGCGCGTGGAGGGGAGGTCGCGGCGGAGGCGGAGGGAGGGCCGCGGCGTGCGGGGGAGATAGGAAGGGGTGGCGGCGGTGCGGGGAGGAGAGGAGCTGCAGACCTCCATGGGCAACGGGACGGTGGGATCAACCGCCGGGAGTGGTTGAGCGCGGGAGTGGTGGGGGTTCTGTGACTTGTGCTCATGGGGAGGGTGTGAAGGGGAGGCGTTGGTGGAGGCGTAGCCACACGTTTGGGGAAGGGGGGTAAGATGACACGTCGGATGGAGGCGGTGGATGTGTGCTGCTATCCGGTACACGGGAGAAGGGCTTTTGCGGTCGGGGAAAGACAGAGGAGCGGCGTGAGTTTTTTCCAGGAATAGGGATGGGGCATGCGAATATGCCAGGTCAGGGCATGGCAGTACCGATATTCTCAGATAAGGCATAGATCGGCGAATTGTTCGCCGATCGGCGAACCGTTCGCCGATCGGCGAACGGTTTGCCGATCGGCGAGCCTCCGCCTTCTGCGCTCAGTCCCCATATTTGATAATGTCTGATATATGAAGTTTATGTATTTTTTCCTTATAATCTTACTATTTTTTATACATTATTAATTTATAAATGATAAAATACTATTTTCTATACATTAGTATTTTATATTTGATAAAATACATTTTTTTATACATATTTTTTTTAATTAATAAATTACTATTTTTTATACACTATTATTTTATAATTGGTAATGTATAAGTATTATTGATTTTTCCATTGCATATAATTATTTATACTTAATTATTAATAGTAATGGATAATACGTAATTTTTTTATACATTATTATTTTATAATTGATAATGTATAAATATTAGTTTTATTGTATATAAATATTTAAAAGTAATTTATTATAATAATGGTTAATACGAAAATATAATCGTAATATTATTATTATTGATTGTTCCATTGTTTACCAAATATATAGTATATGATTGCGCAAAGTAAACATGTGTGTCACTGTTGAAAACTCTTCAAATTTCACCAAAAAACTGACATCACATTCAACATAAACATGACATTCAACATAAACATCACATTCAAACACGAAATAGGAAGATTACATATAGCATTGCGTTAAACAAATATATTCTAAACAGTACTAAGCATATCCTCTAACGCTGTCGTTGTCGTCGAAGTACGCTCAGACGTGCGTACTTAAGTGCAATTGTGTAGTGTAGATCTGCCAAGTCGCCATACAGTTCCTCCTCCTCGTCGTAGACGTCAGTGACTGGGGAGGTCTCGCTCTGAGAACTGAAATCCATCGATGGAGGCGAGTAGTCAGGAAGCGGAGAGTCGATAGGATAAAGCGGCTCAGGCAGGGAGGTATCCTGCAATGGATATTCTGAAGTAGTCTGGCGTGGGTACTCCGTAGGAGCATCTGAAAGAGTGCCAGGAGCACGAGGTCCTCCTTGTGGCTGGCCACCTGATGCATGCGGAGTCTGATGTGAAGCAGGCGGAGTCGGCCTGAGCGGAGTACGTACGGCCAGGACTCTGTTGGTCGGAGGACGGACCGACTTACGCGCTGTGAATCTTGTTTTCGCCATCTCCTACAAAAAAACAATATCAAATTATTAAAAAGATAGAAATATATTAAGGCATAAAGAATTTATCCCAACATTAGAATAAGTAATAACAAAATGAGATTGTACTTACGGATTTCCAAAACGTCAACTTGAGATTGTACTAACCGATCTGCATATTACTCTATTTATGCCAGTAATTTGTAATAACGAAGGAAGCATGATATTATAGTGAGATTAACATAAACGATCAATACATCATTAATCAACTAATTAAAAAGAAATTGTCCACACAAATTACTGGGGATGCAGAATTCTACGTGCCCTACGTAATATTGATGACAGATTAGCCCTACGACCCCTACTAGCGACACTAATACCACCTCCACTCTCGTCATTCGTCTGTCGTGGTGGCTGAGGTGTTTGATCCTGAACTGATGAAGATCTATCGATCTGCGAAGGTCGCTGACGATGTTCCGTTGGTGGCTGATGTGGTTGCGGTGTACGTTGCTGCGGTAGATCCTGGAAGGGAGGTAAACGGCTGGAGTCTGCATAATAGGCAAATCCAGGCATTTCATGTGGAATGTAATCGCTGGTTAGGAATTGCGTGAAGGTCTGCGTCTGGTGTGGAATGGTCGGGTTTAGACCCCAGAAATCACCAGCTTGTGATGGTTGCGTAAATTGGACCTGTGATGGTCCTGCTTCGTCGTCGTTTGTACCGACAGCATATGGTTGATGTACACGAGAATAACTACTACACATTAGTAATTACTATTAATTACCACTTATTTTTTTTACTAATGACTAATTACAATATTTAATATTAATTAACTAATACTTACAATAATTAATAATAATATTAATCACTAATAATTACTAAATATTAGTAATTAGTATTAATTACCACATATTTTTTATTACTAATGACTAATTATAATATTTAATATTAATTAACTAATACTTACAATAATTAATAATAACAGTAATCACTACTAATAACTAATTATTAGTATTTATTATTAATTACTACTTACTTTTTATTAGTAATGAATAATTATAAAAACTAATAATTATTAACTAATAATTATAATAATTAATAATTATAACAATTACTAATAATTACTGTTTAGTAGAAATTATTATTAATTATTACTTAATTTTTATTAGTAATGAATAATTATAATAATTAATAATAATTAACTAATACTTATAATAATTAATAATTATATTAATTACTAATAATTACTAATTATTAGTAATTAACATTAATTACTACTTACTTTTATTTACTAATGAGTAATTATAACAGTTAATAATAATTAACTAATACTTATAATAATTAAAAATTATAATAATTACTAATAATAACTAATTATTAGTAATTAACATTAATTACTAATTACTTTTAATTAGTAACGAGTAATTATAATAATTATTAATAAATAACTAAAACTTGTAATAATTAATAATTACAATAATTAATAATTATTAACTACCTACTAATATAATGCCTAACTAATATAATTGGTGAATTAACTAATATAATTGATAAATTGGTGACTTGGTAATTGCTAATGCCTAACTAATGTTCTATGAGAGATCAAAATAAAATGACACTTTCTCAATATATCTAAAATGGGGGCTAATGAATATGTAATTACATCTAACAATGGCATACATTTTTCCTAAAAAGTTTTTAACTAATTAAATTGAAATTATGCAAACAAAATTACAAAAAATAAATAATAATTACCTTAGGCCTAGGAAGAAAGGAGGAGCTTCTTTGAGAAGGGGTGGGAGAAGTTGAAGGGAGAAGAGGAGAGGATGAAGTTGAAGGGAGAAGGCGTGGGGAGAATGGGGGGTCGGCCCTTCTATTTATAGGGCACCCAGTCGGCGAATGGTTTGCCGACCGGGTCCCTTTTCCGCAAAACCCGGGCACGCCGGGATTCCCGGGCACGCGCGGGAATCCCGGGCACGCGCGGAGGCCTCGGGAGGGCGCGAGCGTGCGCCTCGGGAGGCGCGGTTGGCAGGGGTCAAGCGTTGATCGGCAAACGGTTCGCCGATCGGCGAACCGTTCGCCGATCAATGCCCTGACATGGAATTTGCGAACTGCCATGCCCTGACCGGGCATATTCGCATGCCCCATGCCCATTCCAGGAAATCCCTCGAGCGGCGTGGGGGGCTTTGCTGATGTGGTCTAGCTGATTTGGACGTCTGATATGGATGTGCTTTTGGTTTTTGCTCCAATGGAAACGTGCCTGTGATTGTTTCACATACTTTCATTCCCATAAAACAAGAGGATAATTCCCCAGTGAACCATATGAACAGACTCATTCTAAGACAGGATAAACACGATACCGCGGGATAAGACAGCTTCAAATTGCCATGTATATCACATCTCTAGCATATGCCATGCACCTTCTCTTATTCGATCCCCGCTCTCTGTGCGCCTTCTCTTCTCCTTACTTCCCATCACATGCTCTTGCCATGATTCATGGGGTCTTTCATGGTGATAGCTGCTCTTACTGATTTTAAAATAATCGAATAAATAAAAATGACATGTTTTAACAATAACCTTGTCTATTATATATTTTATTTTTATGATATCTTGCAATTTGTTATATTTTAGTATGAATACCATGATTCTTTGATTGCTCTTTAACGAAATAAACAAGTTTTATATGTATATAAAAAATCATTTTTAATTTATAATAACGGATATTATTTGTTGTAAAAGCAGTGTTCTTGTAATTTATAAAATCATTTGTCCGATCATCGAAATTTGTATTAATTGTTGTTATTTTAACAATGACTAAAAGAAAACATCAATTAGTAACAATTGCTATATGATCCATTGCTCATGAATTACAAAAACAAATATGATATTCATTGTAAATTCAATAAATCAAAAAAAATTTACAATAAATAATATTCGTTATAAATTAAACATCGAAAAATTTAACAAAAAATGCTAAATAGATGTTACTATAATTTGTCGTGGGAAATTTCAACTACTTTTGTTATATAATTTCTCTTGCTTGATAAGGCCAAGGTGCTTTTATAAACTACCTATATTTTAATTTTTTAAATTATAACAAAAGTTACTTCATAAAGTTGTATGTTTCCTTTCGATTCCCGCTCTCTTGTGTGCCTTCTCTTCTCTCTACCTCCCACAACATGTCCTTGCCATGATTTGTGGTGTCTTTCATGGCGGTAGCCCAAGCTCCTTGTCTTTTCTAGGGTTAGTGTAAACGCGTGTACTTAGTTGCTCTTGTTAATTTTAAAATAATTAAATAAATAAAAATGACACGTTTTAACAATAATCTTGTCTATTATATATTTTATTTTATGATATCTTGCAATTTGTTATATTTTAATATAAATACCATGATTATTTGATTGCTCCGTAACGAAATAAACACGTTTTATGTGTATATAAAAATCATTTTAAATTGATAATAACGAATATTATTTATCGTAAAAGTAGTGTTCTTGTAATTTATAAAATTATTTGTCCGTTGATCATCGAAATTTATATTAATTGTTGATATTTTAACAATGACTAAAAGAAAACATCAATTAGTAACTATTGTTATATGATCCATTGCTCATGAATTACATAAACAAATAAGATATTCATTGTAAATTCAATGAATCAAAAATAATTTTACAACAAATAATATTTATTATAAATTAAACATCGGATAATTTAACAAAAAAATGCTAACATAGATGTTGCCACAATTTGTTGTGGGAAATTTCAACTACTTTTGTTATATAATTTTCTTGCTTGATAAGACGAAGGTGCTTATAACTACCTATATTTTGATTTTTTTTTAAATTATAACAAAAGTTACTTCATAAAGTTGTACTTTTCCTTTCGAAGTCACTAGAACATGGTGTTCTACAATGCACGTAAAAAAAAGATAACGATAGGTTGAAAGGATATTTTGAAATATGAATATAGATGAGATAAGTTAGAATAAAATGAAAAAAAGATCAAAAAATGTTATTCATATATCTATCAACTTAACGATTAGACCTTTAGGTTTCGTTTGGTGGCTAGTGTACACCGGCATACCCCTCGTTCCAACCCTCACAACCTGAGTTGGAATTCCATCACAAATCAATGTGACATCATATCACATTCCTTATTTCAACCCTCATAACCATCCAAACAACTACTATTCACAGGAGATTACCTCAATCCAACCCAATCTAATCCAGTAACCAAACTAACCCTTATATAGAAAATTGCATGTGCATGTGCCACTTGTATGGAGTATGTTGGTGTTGTAGGCTTGTAGCTTTGCATTTTTTATTTACCTATATCGTGGAAGTCTGGAATTTCTAATAATCATGTGTGCAAGTGTGTTTTGAGGACTAGGAGTCATATTGTGCGTGCATACAATTCCTTGCAAATTTCAAATAAGAGCATAGATGAACAAGAGAACGACACTCAAATGATGTGTCGTGGCAAACTCAAATGTTGGAAACATGAGTAATTTTGCACGAATTTTGATGAGTCCATGCTATATTCTTGAATTTATTGTGTGAAATAAATCCTCAATTTTGTATGTGCGTTGCGGACTCCGAAATATAATGGAGATAGAGTCTTTAGGTTCTTGATATTTTTAAGAGTTTACTTGAATCTTCGAGAAAAAAATATATATTTACCATATATTATTGATTTTTAAAGTAGTAAGTACGATAATGCAATATCTAGAATAGGACCATATACACAATGAAAATGAAACGTTCGAGTCATATTTGTAATTTATGGAAATCGCTTAGGACATGTGTAAATTACGCAAATTGATTAATTAAATATATAGGCAAAATTCATGTTTAAAAAAGAAGTGTTGAAAATTATAATGAGGTCCCGAGAAGAGATTTATTCGACCTCCTATAAATTAGCCCTCGTACATAATAACCCATGTGGTTTACACATATCCATTTATCCATTAAAAGTAGATGGAATCCGTGAAAAATAGGACAGTTTTACCCTTTTGTATATCTAATTTACAAACTATGCCCTTCGTTATCCTTCTCCCCCATACCCTCCCCTTCCTATACCGACATCACCTCCTCCCCTCCCCAATGCCGCCCTTGCCATTGCCTCCGTGTTTCCCAATAGTTCTGACACATTTATGATTACTGCTTTTGTGAACATAATAGGTTAAATTATCTCAGCGTGTTATATAGGAGAGATATTGTATAATTGTTCGATTTTCCGCAATTTTTTCCATCCCTTTGTCTAAATAACCCAACATGGGTTCACAGTCAATGACATCTTCACCATAGAGCGTACCGATCGATCCAAAATGCTATGCATTGATGTGTGTTGAGGAACCATACTAACCACCATGAGATCCATTCTTGTAGCCGGTATTGTCATATTCTTTTCCTCGATTCACTATTGCATAAATTTCTTAAAATGAATTTCGTTAAAATGCAAGATCTAATAATTAATTCTACATAATAATTCTTATATATGGTAATTCGAATACTAATAAAAAGCCTAATAACATATTCTAACGGTAAATGATAATAAAATTAGAAATTTCATAATGAAAATGATACACCTAACAATTGAACACGAATGCATACGGATATTATGTTCCACCCAGCATACAATCATAAAGTTGAAAGTACCAGATATTCATAGAGGTGTACTATTAGGGAAACCTCATTGACCAATATGGTAGATTAAGAAAGCAACATTAATAGCTACAACGAGAGTTGAATATGCAACAACAATCCAAGGGTGCACACCCAAACGGAAACTAACCCCCCCCCCCCACATGACCCATGTAGCAAGTTACACCAAGTAAGAAATGTAAAACAGTTAGCTCATAAGGACCACCATTGTATAACCATTCACCGACGGATGCTTCTTCGATCATTGATAAATAGTTTGTTGGACAATTCTCGACACAGTTACCACAAAATATATATAGTCCAAAATCAATACTATAATTAAACAATTGTTTCCAGCATCGCCCCCATCAGATCATCCCTCCTCCATTTTGCTCCCTCCTCCTTCCTTCACAAGTGCCAAACGTCACCCCCTTCTCTCCTCTCCAGGTGACCACAGCCTCCCAGCACCTTCCTACCAAGTGTCACCACCATCGCCACTTCCTCATGCATACTAACATTATCGCCCCATCCCCTCTCGCATATTACATCCTCCTTCCCTTTCCCTTTTTGGTGTCATTACCCTCCTCCTCCTCCCCAAGCGTCCACGGCCTCTTTGCACCTTCCCTTCCTAGCACACTCATCCCCCCACCCCCCCCCCCCCCCCCCTACTTCCACTTTTCCTCCTTTGTACCAACAACACCACCCCCTCCTCCCCCTTCCCTCCCAGGTGTTGTCGTGCCCTCCTCCATCCTTCCTAAGAGACCATGGCTTTCCAGCACAACTTAATCCCATCCCCAATGCAATTTTCACCCATCTCCTCACCTCACGATGCTGCTCCTACCTATGACGTAGACAAGCCATAGCGCAAATAGTGCGCCAAGAGTGGATGTTGGAGACGTTGAGAACCAGCCAGTGAGGCTTCCTAAGGAACGAGTAGAAGGAGAAGTCGAAAAGCGGTGGGGCTTCTAACTATCTCTACATGAGTAGCAACTACACAAAGGGGAAGAAAAATAGGGGAGAGGAGAAGAAAGGAGATAAGGTAGCTTAAATTCATTGTTTGGATGGTCTTGTATTATAGGTAACTCAATGAGTTGACTCAATAAGAGTTAAATTCAGGTCATGGGTTATGGTATTAGTTGGAAAAATTTATAGGAGTCATTGGATGACAAGTAAACTCATTGTTTGGATGCTTGAGAAGAGATGTTTCATTATTGAATGATTGAGATTTTGGTTTGTTCAATGATTTATAATCTTATCTACTCAAATGCATCATATGCCACTGGGCAAGGACAAATTGGCATATGGAATTATCATTTTATTTGATGTTAGTGTCAAGCTGAAATGATATATATTGGTATTTTTTATCACGTGTTTCATTATTTGCTAGGAACTTGAATTTTTGATGAATCGGAGATCGGTGAATTCTGAAATGTTGAAGATTTAAATGTTATAAAACTTTAAATATTAATATTTTCATAAATGGACAAAAAATATGAGGATTTTTTTGTTTGGTTAGATGGAAATATCATATTCACAAAAAAACGAGAACTTTAGGTAGGTTGTCTTATCTCTAATGGCGTTGAATAATAAATTCGAGATTTGATTTTCGTGGCCATTTCTTTTTTTTTATTTTAGTGAAAAAAAGTTCTAGAATTTGCCAAGGATGCAATACATTGAGTTTTTATGTGTAGGCTATGGAGTATGGATAAGACTTGGGTGAATAAGAGATACAATGACATTTAGGCACATAAGAAAGGTGTTATCGATTTTTAGCTTGGATATTTCAATTAGAAAGATGTCATTAAAATATTAAGTATAGTTGGTGATAAAATAAATTACCCAGACGAATAAATAATCGAGACCAAGTTTACGAACACCTAATCTTATAAGGGATTTTGGCTATGTTACATTGTTTGGACATAACAATTGGAAGATATACAGCAGTCATGTGCACAACATGATAGAGTAGATTTGACGGAGACAGCAAAGGTGAGTTACATGAAACGTTAGGCAGCATCAATAGAATTAAAACATATAATATTGAAAATATACTAAATGATGATTTTGAAAAAAAACCTTTTGATGACGAAACTTATTGTAGTTCTCGAAATAGAGATGTTATGATTACATTTTTTTATTGGTAAGTTTAAAATTAAAGTAAAGAATCTTTTAATAGCTACGATGATGATGGATGTCCCGTCATTAATTACAAAAATACTCTATAAATTTGAAGGGCTAGAAAGATGTTAAGTCATGATTTCAATTACTATGCCAGAATAATAACAACAAAAGTATAAAAAGTTTGAAAAATACTCTGATATTTTCCTCTTATACTGAGGCTGAATGGTTATATATTTCTAGAAAAAATCATAATGTGGGTGATATAGCATATAGAAGGAAGAACAATTCGAATGAATTGATGCGACACCCTATTCAACCACCCTCGTCATGATCTCCAATCACGCACAGTGATCTCCATCAGATCCTTGTCACCGCTCCTCCTTCACAAATCGATCGTTGCCATCTACCTATATAGCTTCCTCCGACTCTTCTTTCTTGAGCCATCATTGGTACATCAACAGGAAGGGGAGGCTCTAGGGCCTTCGACCGGCAGTGATGGCGCCAAGATCGAACCCTTCTCAACTCCAACGAACTGCCAACACCGCATGGCGTGATTCGAGGCTTCTCTATAACATTGCCGCCTCCTCTGAGGCTAGCTTTGCTCACCATCCTACGCGTGGCTCGAACCGCTTGGAACTTCCTTCGCTTCGAGTACTCCTACCAGGTAACCCATGTTTACCTTCTTCTTTGTTTACTCCACCTCTCTCAAATCCTCCCATTGTATGCCCTTCGCATTTGTGACCTTCGCTCGCATCATCCTCCACCCAATCTACTCTTCCGACACCTTCACCAGCCTGACCTCCTCCGCTTTCACATCGGTCGCGCCTCCACCAAGCTCCGTACTGCCACAACAGTCGCCTCTCGATCTTCTGCATTGCAGTACCTGGAGAAACATCTCCATCAACCACCTTGCATCTCCATCGACTCTTGGATTATGGATCTGTCATCCCTGCCTCCGTTCGACATCAATCAGTTACGCTCCACCTTCATGTCTTCATTGCCGCCTCCTAACCAGATCCAGGAGTCGCCTTCAACGACGCATCGACTGCTCTTCGCCGACTTCCATCACTGTCGCCTACACCGTTGCTCTATCCACCAAGGACAGTCACACAGCCTGAGGCCCCCTCACGTGATCTACATGCATGAGGGGAACATTTGAAACAAAATCCCCCAAGGTTCATCATATTCCAAAGAAGCCCCCCACCACTTAAGGCGTGCGTGCCTGGCTGATGAACGTCAAATTCGCCTCGTTAATAATGTGGAAATAAGTCGTTGTACAGGAGGCGAATTCGGTTCAGCAAAAACCACGAACTTTGAATGTCATGGATTATTTATACTTGGCAAGTCTACCAAGGTCGAACACAGGGACACGGCTGCCTAATATGTGTATTGAATTTCGATTCATGATGGCACAATGTGAATCAATTCCAATTTCAGGTCCACATGCAAGTTATGCAAATTACAAAGCGATGCCATGATGCATGCATTTTTTATTTATTTTTATGCAATTTAAAGTGATGCATAAGCTAATATGCAAGAGAATAATAAAGCTTACAATTATACCCTAAAAATGTGAGCAACAAAATATAAAAATGAGATCAGTGTCAATTTAATCCATCATTAAAAAGCGGTCATCAAATCAAGCAAGACAAGTAGAGTAGGGTCCTATTTTTCACATAAAAATTCACTTCTATTAAAACAGTAGCAAATGAGACAATTAAGCATGCTAAAATGTAGATGACAAAACAAGGATCAAAACGACACTAAAATCATGCAATTTGGACCTACGATGCTCAAGTTATGCTAAAAATAGTGCAAGGGCATAATTGTAATAAAAATGCAATAAAATAAAGGGATAAATATTGCATTTAGGTCCCTGGAGGGACCTAAATGCAATTACCAAAAATCAGCCGGGATCCTGTGCAATTTTTCCTTATGCGTGGGGACCCTTATGCAGTTCTTCAAAGTCCTGAGGGTCACCCTATAAAATACCCAGGCACGCACGTGAAGCACGTGCCTGGGGACCTAAATGTAATTCCTTAAAATAGAGGGGTCTGTCCTGCAATTTACCCAGCACCTCCCGCGCAAGGCACACGAGGGCTAGGCTCGGGTCGATCCTTGTGGTTCGGGAACACGTGGCTGCACTGGGGGGCTCAGGTCGAGGCTCGGTAGGACCCGAGCCTGTAGCTTCGGACTGGAGGTTCGCCATGCCCACGTGTCTTTATCAGAGCCGTTCGATCGAAGTAATCGAACGGTATCTGTATCTTCGTGTTCCTCCGCAATCTGCCGGAGGAGGCGGGGATCCGGCGAAGTAGATAGAGCTCCGCCACGCACCATTCGTCCGCCTGATTATCGGAGAGGATAACTGGGCGACTGGCGAAGGTGGTGGCTCTTCGGAGAGGCTCCGGGCATGGTCAGAACTTGGAGTTGATGAAGCTTCGCCGGAGGCAATTAGCTCGGAGGAGCTTCATTATGATCTCCGGCCATTGACGATTGAAGGACCTGCAGACGTTAGATGTAGCCGAAGCGTGCTTATGCAAGATGTGAATTGGGCGAGATGGAGTTCCAGGGGAGTGACCAGAGCGGGGGACCGAGATCATCACCTCCGGCGAGAGGGAGGTGATGTTGGCTGGGGTGATCGAGATGATGGAGAAGGGAAGATGGCGTCGGAGAGGGTTGGCGAGGATGACTGATGGATGGCGAAGCTTAGGAGGAGGTCAGGTAATGGTGAAAGTGATTGGAGGTGGCATGATAATTAGGCGAAGGAGTACAGAAAATGCAAAGGAGAAGACCTGGAGGTCGGAGCGGAACTGGCAAAAGAGGTGGCTTGGGCTGAGGCTCGAGGAGTCTCCGGTCGTCGCCCAGCTGGTTAGCCTTATCCAGCGAGCTCGGTGGTGCGCAAAGACACCAGAGCACGACCAATGCAGCCGTGGGTCGACACCGGTCCTGCCCCATGATCGCCTCGACGTTCTGCCCCTCCGTTGTCACCAGAGGGGCGGAGGAAGCTAGGGGATGGCCCAATAATGGTGGACAAAGTGATCGGTGGCGGAGGGAGGGGTTTTATAGGTGGTGGCGTCTGGCGGTTACATTGAGGGCTGGTGGAGGTTTCAAACGGCTGGGGGCTTGATTGAGAAGTGAAAACGGGGTGGTGAATGTGGCGGGAGGAAGGCGGAGGAACGGGCTACATGGAGGAGCGTTAGGAGCTCGAGGGGATGGTCGGGGCGCCGGCCAAAAAAGGAAGGGGGAGCGGGGGTTACGCGAGTCACAACGGCTGGAGGGGGGTTACACGAGGTTGACGATGAGATCCTTAGGATCTGATCGTGTGGCTAGGAGATAGGAGGGAGTGGGTGGTTAGGATGGAGGTATGGGGGAGATCTACGGCTGGAAATGAAGGGGTGACGTGGCACATTGAAAGGCGGTGGATGAGGAGGTGATCAGACGGTGGGCGATGGAGCGGGAGGTAGCGGCTGCGATGAGATCTGATCACTGGATCCAACGGATGGAACTGAAGCGGCGATGGACGGCAAAGATTGAGGGATTAAGATTGGATCGGACGGTCAGATTGAATGACGGGTGACGAGAGGGGATGCGGGCCACGTGGGTGGCCCAGAGGGCGCCATGTGGCCCAATAAGAAAATTCAGAATAAAATTATAAAGAAAAATATACAAGAAATAGTTAGAGGCCGAATTAGGAAAAAGTCAAAACATGAAAGTTGCTCGTCTCGACGAGATCTACAACTTTTATGTTGGTCAAAAAGCCAAAAGAGGTCATCTGTACAAAAGGTATTTGGGGGGGGGGTATTTTTAGGGGAATAAAAACACCGATTTTGTGGTTTTGAGATGTTTTTGTATTTTTTTAGTGCTTTTAATGGTCAGTGAATTATAGAAAATTATTCTACCTAAATTTTAGGGGTTTTTGAGGATAAAATAATTACAAGGAAAGTAGAGTAAATTAAATACAATAAATTAAAGTATTTTATACACAATATACTACAGGATAAAAACAAGGAATTAGAGGGTAATTTTAATGGTTTGATTAAGTAGGGGGTTTAATTAGCGGCTTTTAGCATGATGAATATGAGATTCATCACTGGCATACCCCCACGGTGAAACTACACAAACACCCTTGCGGGTATTGGTAGATAATTCTCAATTGATGTGAACGTTTCTTTTATTTCTTTTATTTATGTATTTGCATTTAGACCTTTGTATTCGGTCTGTAATTTGAACCTTGATGTTGCATCTTTTATCTATTTACAAATTTGCATAATATCAAACAAACTACTTCTTTATATTGTGGCATGTTATTCATAAATTTGTGGCGTGTGGTTAATTTAATAATATTTTTTGTGAAAAATTGCAGATTTTTCCTAGACGATGTCCTTAAATTCATAACTAATTAATAAATTCTTTAAAAATTATAAAAAAATCACGTTTAATAGATTTAATTGTATTCTAATTGTGCCCTGAAATTGTCGCATTTGCATGATATTTTATTCTGTAAAAATCATTTTGTATCTTTAAGTAATTAATGTTTGATAAGTAGACAACTTCAAGTTCTCAGGGTTTAGGATTTTTTCTCAAATAGATCCCATAGTGATATATCTTCGATAATTTATTCCTTAACAATAAGTAGATTTTATATTTATTACAATTATTTATTGAAAATTACATTGCATGCACTCATTAAATTCATTAAATATTCATATTGCATCAAAAAATTCCCAAAAAATTACATTATATTCATTTTAGTCTAATTCACATCTCAGCCAAGTGTTGCGTTTTTTGGATTTTGTTTATTTAACGTTAATTTTCTTGTCCATAAAATTAGAATGTATTTGCATCTGCATTTAAAAATTACACTAAAAATACCAAAAAATCTGCTCAAAAACTGCACATCAAATTTGGTAGTCTTAAACCTAGGTTGTTTCTTTGCCTCCTTAAGTTCGACCATGGGACTTGCTCGGGTTAAATAAACATCAAACCACATTCGACTTAATTGATTAATTTGTTGAATTTTGCGATTATTTTCGACTGATTTTTAAGTACTCAACGATAACAAAAAAACAACAAATAAAACATGGTAGTTAACGATTCGTCAACGAGGCCCCCAATAGAACAACCGCTCGGGCACTGGACCTCATGGAGTGTCACAGTCATGGAGAGTCCATGTTAATACAATTTTATATCTCTCTTTATCTCACTTTAAATTACAAAATAAATAAATATACAAAATGCTAAATGGCAATATCTTCCAAAAATCCTCCAAGTCCTCCTTTGTCACTCTCTCCTGTTGACTAGGTCAGAAAAGTCAACTCCGCTTCATGTGGGTGCACAAGCTCTCCAAGGAGAGCCTCCCTCGATCCGCAGTTCCTCACAACATATTAAAATAAAGAGGAGGGTTGGACAATACAACAATTATATCAAATGAAATAAAAAATAAATAAAGAGGCAAATAGTTAAGAAGAAATAAATAAATAAATCCAATCTATACGTAGATGCTCCTCGGTACTGCACCATTTGAAAACTAGGTTTTTAGGAGGGTCTAATGATTATCCTCACTGAGAAGCGAAGACAACAATGTCGCTGAGGCGACTACCTCGAAACCTTGAGTAATTCAACAATTAACCAAATGTGAGGTTAAAATTTTTTATAACTCTACAAATGTGTGTATAGGCGTAAGTATGTGTAGAGTGTCGAATAAATGGTAGATGGGGAAAATGAATTCCAAAAATTATGCTCTTGTTATATAAGTGTTTTTGTGTAGAATTTTAATTATATTTTTTATATTATTTTTAGTTGTTTTTAATTTTATAAATTTTATTTTCTTTTTATATTTCTGACTTAATTCCTTTTTAAATAGAAAATATAGAAATATATACAAGATAAGGTAATATATCTATAAAATACTACTAAAAATAATCAAATTATAGGAAATAAAACGTTTTATATTTTAAATATTTTTCTATTACAATTTTTTATAATTTCTATGGATTTTTAAAGTCAAAAATATTCCAAAAAGGGACTAAATAAATATTCCAAATTGTTTTGGAATTTAGAAATAGAAATAAATCTAAAATTTCAAAAACAAATTTTAATTGATAATAAATTATAAAATTAAAATATAAAAATGAATATTTTTGCGATTTTAGGGGATTTTTTATGTTTTATAAAGGATTTTAGATCTTTTAAATTTTTAGTCTTTTACTTTTTTATTTTAGGGATTTTTTGTTTGGAGGCTCAAAATACAATAATAAATAATTTTTTGGTAATTTTCAATATTTATATTTTTTATATTTTATAAGTAAAACACGAGAAAAACATGCTCTTTGATTTTTAATAAATATGTAAAATGCCAAAATGCAAAAATAAAAATATAACACAATGTGTATACTAACATGCAGTTAACTTTATTTTTTCATAATTTGTGGAACAAGTATGCTATTTTTAATAAATGAAATACAAACACAAAAAGTAATGAACTAAAAGGGTATTTTTGCAATTAAAAATAAATCCGAAGGCCATAGTGCAAATTACCTAAAATATTACAACTAATATTTAAAATGTTGGTACAAAACGAAATTATAAAACCCATAGGGGGTTATCAACAAAATCGGCACCTTACGTGGGACTACACGTGAGGTGACATGGACAGGACCCAAAAGTAAATCGAGGAAAGCTTGGGGTCCACCTTGCAAATTTTACAAAAACTATTAAACGTGTAAAGTATTCTACATGGCTAAAAATAAATTGCTATAAATTTGGGGGTATGAAATGTAAATTACTCCCTATAAGGCTTGAATGTGTTGCTCAGATATCTTCACTTGCCACACGTCTCCCTCTCAGCGCACGATGCTGCTTCGCTTGGTTGGCCAAGATTAGATTGACGGTAGAGGTACGGTGCATCCAACGACAACTGGGGCTTCCGGGGGTGAGGCATGATCCAACGACCCTATACCCCCTTGGAAGAACAAGGAAGGACAATAATGAGGGCAAGCTTCGATCGATGATGCTAGGCTACTCCGTCCACCTACAGCTGATCCAATGGTTGGAAAATAGGGCTGGAAGCTCTCCGCAGCTGCTGGCGGTGCTAAAGAAGTTTGGGACCCATCGATGGGGTTGTAGATGGTAGGGGAATTTCAAGCATCTGAACTATCTTCAAGTTGACCAAAATCACCACCCAATAGGCTTTTGACTCCTCTGACATGCATATGAAGCTCAAGCACGCAAAATAGGTCTTTGGGGTCTTATTAGGCAGAAATGGGCGGTACAAGGGTCACATCGATGCTCTTTGGAGAAGGGCGGAGGTGAAGAGTTGATTTTCAGAACCGTGAAGGATCTGTTTGAATGGCAATGCCTGCGATGTATGAGAAGCGGCGGGGAGAGAAATGAAGGTGGTTGCAGAGGCGGAATAGGGTCAAACCATAGTGGAGAGGTTCGTTGGAGCTAAGCTATGGTGAACTATGAAGGATCTAATCTACGCTAATGCAATGGATTAAAATTTAATCTAAAAACAAGAAATAAATTATGGAACTTAAAACTACTTAGAAATATAAAAAAGAACCTCAAGCTGGCTAGAGCCAACGAGATGGGTGCCTCGTTGCGAGCTTCGTCAGAGATGGTGGGAACCACCTCCACGCTAGCCTCCACTTTGCAAAAACACATGATCGAGCTCGTTGTCACCAAGCTCAAGACCGAGAGAAAGATCTGAGGGGAAGACGAGTTGCTAAGGGGGCCAAAATTTAAAAATGGAGGAGCTCAGATATATGTACATGATAGTGAAGCAGATTGAAGATCGAGGTGGCGTGATTGATGCAGCGGAGCAATCCTCGAGGAGATGATGGCACGTGAAAGCTCCATGAATGAGGAGAAAAAGTCGTAGAGGAATCGAGCCAATTCGATGAATGCATCGATCGGGGAAAGGGGAGAAGGCAAGGTCAAACACCATTCTGACAAGTCTACACACCTGAGGATAAGAGTTGACTAGGGACAACTCCAGACTCTCTTGTTGGTCCACATGGACCAGTCAGAAAAAAGGCAACCCGATATTATTTGTAAAGTCAATAATAAATATTAAATGAATTAATTAAATTTAATTTATAAAATAAAAATGTTCATTATTTTCTGTAGTATTTTAATATGATTTTTTAAAAGTTTTATGGCTTTATTTATTACATGATACATTTTAAGGGTATATTTATAGGTATATTTACCTATGTTTTATATAGTTTTATTTTTATTTTGTATTTTTGATTTTATTATTTTGATTTCTTAATTTGTTTATTTATAACTTATTTTTATATGTGTAAACATATTTTTATTTTATTTTTCTGATGTAATATGTACACTTAAATAAACATGGATGCATATTATATATGCATAAGTATTATACATTCATTTATGTATTTTTGTATATTATTTTATTTTAGTATTTTGTTTATGGATTTAGTCTATTCTAAATATGTGAATATACTATAAATAATATTAGCAAAATTATGAAAAATATAAAATTATAAAAAATTATAAAGAATATATAAAATGAATATTTTTTCAAGTATATTATACAATAGGGGTTCAAAACCTAACTTTTACATCTTAACTCCAAATTAAGTGAAATCACCTTCGTTAAATAGCTTATTAAAAGTTATATAAATTAAAGGTGATTTGGTACATTTTTAGTTCATATGGAGAAGATATGAGTCTGGGAAGTTTTTCTGGATTTTTATTCATAGTACAAAAATTACACTGTGTAGTATTTTTGTGAAATCAATTTTGTATTTTCACATATATACATCTACAGCTTTCATGTAAAAAGTTTATTAATTTTGTGAATAAATAATAGAGAATAAGATATATTCCAAAATGAATGATTAATGAATAAAAGAATGGGATTTTTATTATCTTTTTAGCCCTTATCTCCCCCTATTTTATTCCTTGTCTATCCACTCATCAAGATGCCTAGGTCTCGGGTTTATGGTCATAAAATACCTTTGGCATCTTATTCGTTTTCTTTTCTTTATTCTATATTTTGGGTTTTAAAAACTATATTTTATATGCAATAAATAGAATAAATAATGAATGTTAATTTGTACAAATAATGTTGTTTACATGCACTTAGCTAGGGTTTTTAAGGTCAAAATGATAGAATAAAAGTGATGAACTCATCAACCACTGTTGGGATCTCCCGCCATGGCCCTACCGTCCTGATGACTCTGCATTCTACCTTAGTCCAGGAAGAAGCAAACTCTGTGCTAGACTATGAGTCAGGTCTTTGAAATCTTGTCTTCTTTGTCTCTAGTTCCACATATCTGCTTAAAGATCGAAACCGTACCTTCGTTGTATTGTAATCAAATAATGCACCGACGGGTTTGAGGAAAGATTGTCCTAAAATGTATGGGAATCTCTCCAATTTTCCAGGGACATCCATGTCAAGGACTGTGAAGTCCACCCGATAGTTCAATCCCTCAATGTTGATTACAACGCTCCTTATTTCACCCTTGGGCCTTTTAGTGGAAGTATGTGCAAATTGGAGTACTGCTCTAGACTTCTTAAGATGACTCAAATTAAGATGTTCATATAAGGCAGTAGACAAGAAATTGATGGAGGAACCGTTGTCTAGGAGAGTTTGTGCAAATATGATGCCATTAAGCTGACTTGTCACAAAATGTGCGCCCATATCCCTCTTTTGTCGGGGAATCTTGTTGAGGATCAGATGAGAAGTAGTGATAGAGAGTATATGCTTCTTTGTTCTTCTAGGGTTCTTTCTGTTGGACCTAGTAGTTGTGAATCTCAACTTAGGATATTTCCTTAATACAGAATCTCTTTCGATCTTCTCGTCCAGTGATAATGTGACCTTGATATTTTCTTTGTAAAATCGGGCCATCTCTTCGTCATTGTTTGGATTTTTCTTCTTCAACCATTAGAGCAAAGGGGGAAGAACAAGTGATCTGATTCAGAAACTGAAAGTTCACTTTTATTGCAATAAAATTTATTTACAGGACTTTGAATCAAACTTGGACTCTAACTCTGAACATGACTCGGACTAAAAAAAGAATGATGAGGCTGCTATTGTGGGGGCTCTTGCTGATGTATGTCCTCCTCCTAATGAGGTGCAAACTCCTCCTCTAGCTCGGACTCACTTGATTCAACTATGATGCTTCTCCTCTTTTTAGAATTTTGAGTTATTTTTATTTTTTTTTGTTTTTGGGAACTAGATTCCCTCCCCGAAGGTGTTTCTGTTGTGGTGCTTTCTACCTCTCTCCCTCTTCATCCCTAGAGTGGTCCTCATGTGAAATCTCAGGGGTCTTCTCTTTTCGTTCCCGTGCCTGATCATGCACTATTACGGTCTTTCCGCTCCCGAGGGAAATATGATAAGTATCACCATGTGAAAAAGATCTCGTATTCATGTTTAAGATATTCTAAAGAAAATAACTGATACTTGTGTCCAAGGTTATTTGGGTTAACCTAGACTTGAGCGAGAATCATGGTCTGGGTTGCAATGAATTCATCTCATCACGTTGATTATGCATCTCTTTGCTTGCAAACGAAATTGAGACAATAACTTATTTTAAGAACACGCTTATTTTATATTGGTGGATAATAAATTGTTACATGCATTTATTGAGGTTGCTTATATTGTACACATTTACGTTGATATCGTTATATGTTTGTTTCACTGAGCTAGAGTTACTCTTCACTTGTGGCATAAGTAAAAGCATAAATAAAAAAATTATAGTCATCTTACAATAGGAAACCATAGTGAGTTGATCTATTGTTGAGTAGTTAGTTAAGCATGTCCATTTATTCAAATATGTTGTGGTATCTTTTATGTTACAATCAACTACTTTTCAATACTTCTAATGAAAATATGGTTATGATTGGTTTATTTGATTGATAATTTATATGAATCAAGTTAGTTAGGGTAACACTACAAAAATATTTAGAGGGGATTTAAAGCTGATCTAGACACGTGTTATAACACAAATGGATAATCAACGTTATGCATGTGAATGTTTAGATAGATTAAACCGACCAAGTCCAGACCACTCGTATGATGGTAGAAGTCAGCGGATTCAAGTAATGACTCGAATCAAAAGGTGTGTTTGTTGAAAGTAGAATTAGGAAATCGATTTTTTTGTGTGTTTCAAATAAGAGTTAACTAATAGGGAAATATATGTAACGACATTATTACTATTGATTAGAATATACTGGCTTTACATGTGATACAATTCAATATTACGAATTCTAATAGCATTGTTTGTGTGATTTATCCTTATCGAAGTATAATAAAATTCGGTGGCTATGCGCGGTGTAAAATCTAATTAGTTTTGGACATCCAAGGACATATAATTGGAAAGTTGTGTCTATCACGCGTATGCATTGCACTGGCCTCTTGGATTCGAGCACAAGGTGCATGTCGTGACCATGGCGATGTCATGCATGTATTACTTATCTTTAGGATATATCTTGTTGTTCTGCATTTCTTCTGAATTGTGATGACATATGACAACAAACAAAGCAATAAATGCTAATCATTCCTCATGTTACGTTCATGAACAGATAAAGCAACGCACTTTCTCTCTTGACCACTTCATTTTTCTTCTCCGCGACCTTTCTTTAAGAGGTCTCCAATATGTTCAAACAATAAGCATCTAGAGACAATCACCACAACACATAATCGGTGGGAGTGTAAGGTTTAACCCCACACAATAGAACCTTGTGTGTCAGTACTGGAGATTCGTCCCGGGGGTAAGTTATTAAACTTATTACCCCTGGATCGTTGGTAGGGATGAGCATTGGGTTGGGCCGGCATGACCTAGCCCGATGCCCTTCCCGATAAAGCTCGGATTAGGCTCGAGCCCGAGCAATAGTCGGGTGGGATTGGGCTTAATTTTCGACCCAATTCTGTTACCAGGCTGAGCTCGGGCAACGAGGGGCCTGAGCCCGAAGCTTGTGGGCCGGCCCGAATACAGGCCCGTCGGAGGCCCGACCCGATAAATATATTTGGTGTATATTTATTTTGTGTGTTGGAGCTTGGATTCTTGGAATAGGAATACCTTTCTTGTCATTCCTTGTTCTTCCTCCTTTTCTTTGGATGCAAGATAAAGTTTCAACTAATATAAGCATGGAAGAAGAAGAAAAATTTTCCTTGGACCTCTATATATTTCAAGGACATGAAGATCACAAAGTACTAACTAATTATTAATCGGTCCGACCCGACCCAGGCCTGACCCAAGTATTATCGGGTTGGGCCCGGGCTTGGCCTGGTTTTTCCATTTTTATTCGGGCCTAGGCCCAGCCCGCGAGCCCGCCATGTTAAATGGTCTCGGGTTGGGCTGAGGTGGGCCCGACCCGATGCTCATCCCTAGTCGTTGGCATTTTTTGTTTAAGACAAAGAAGTCTTCAAGAGGAGTCTTTTGGCCAGAACAGAAAAAATTAAGCAGTAGCTCTGCTTCTACCAACAGAGCTGCTGCTTCTCTTTTTTAAGAAGTATAAACTAAATTAAAATCATACAACATGGGAATCACATATGATATAACACAGGTTAATAAGACATGGTTCATAAATTAGTCAGACAAAAGGTTCACATACAACATGAAAATTCATACAACATGGGAACTACAAAACTCAAGACAACATCTCAAGTCCTATAAAAGAGACATGTACATGCAAAGTTCATATATAAGTGGCATGCATGTCTCATATTACAAAAACTATTATAGTTATTGATCTAGCCTTTATGCTCCCTTCTTCGTTTATATTGTAAATTGACCGGTCTCTCATTGATCGTCAATATCTCATGCATATTTAGTGTACATGTCACCTCGGGTAATGCAATTACGCGCCTACTCCTGGCGGTCACAAAAATAACTAATACAGTTGTAGTAGGACTTCAACACCAGTGCCACAACTAGCAGGCTTCTTAATTCATTAAGAACAACATTGTAGCTTTCAGAAAAATTTGTTGTGGTATAACCAAATCTGCAACCCCCGCTATTGAATCCATGATTCAATAACACTTCTGTCGTATTTTATCTTAAAACCCTTAACAAATATATGTAAATATCCATTAATTTTCCATTTCTTATAAAAATATCATCCATGAATAAAAATGTATTTTTATGCATTAAAACAAAAATAAAATAAAAAGAAGACATGCTGTAAATATGTATATATGTACAATATGATTACAATGTAAATATAAATAAAAATATATTTATATAACATGACTCCTGAGATGAAGTCAACATGGATTGATCGGCAAACAAATAAGCAGGGGGAAATAAGGAAGAAAATCATAAAAATAAAATAATCATACACTGTATATACTATTCATTAGTTATCTAGTCTTTATAAAAAAAATTAATGATTTTTAATTAATTCATTTTAACATAATTTTATCAAACTATTCTCCTATTTTCTTTATAAAAATGTATATAAAAATATAAAAATCCTAAAAGAATCTCAGCTTGTATATCTGCCAAAAAATCCAGCTTTTAAATTGTCAAATTTTCAACTTCCGAACTTCAAAACTTCTTCATACAAACTTCAATTTCATTATACTTAACTTTAAAGATCATAAAGTAATATTCTCTAATTAATGAAGGCATTTCACTAAAATCAGAGCTCGTTTGTAAAAAGTCAGTTTTGAGACCTAATGACAACTTCGTTTTGGGCTATTTATTTTATTCAGAATATATTATTTACAGTTTTAGTTTTTTTCTAATTTTATATTATATAAAATTTTGTATAAATTTTTTCTTAATTTTAGATACTATTAAATATTTTAAATAAATAAAAAATCCTAATTTATAGATGAATATGAATTGTATAACATATACATATATTTATTTGTATATCTAAATTTAATTATTAAAATTCATAAAAATTCACACATCTCTTATTTATCATCCAAATAATTTATAAAACATAATAATAATATTTTTTTTGTTAAATTATTAAATTAAAAATCAAAATCCTATTTAATAAGTAGACTATATCTATTTATTAATATTATATTTATATTTCATTAAATATTTATTATTTATAAAATAAATTATACCATAAATTAGATAATTTAATTATTTATATTTTTTGTTTTTATACCTATTTAAAATCAGGTCATTCAATATTTATTATGTAATATAAGGTATTTATAATTCTGGCCTACAAGGTGCTGGCACATGTGAACACCTTAGGTCGTCTCCTTCCTCGAGAAGTCATTGGAATTGTGTTCCAAGAACCCATCTTCTCCAATTTATCCCCACCGATCTTAACATCCTAAACATAATCCAAACACTTCATTCTACCCTCCAAACTACCCTCTTCTTCGCCTACCATTGATTCACATCTAACCCATCGTGATTTCTTCTATAAATTGACCCAAAGATCATTTGTTCAAATCGAACTTCCCCTAACTGATTCTAGTTCCAGCTTCAACTGGTTGTCGCCCTACTTTATTCACCAAATTCCGACCATTGTAGGCTGTGACATGGCCTGGTTGTTAGTCCACGTGTAAGGGGAGATGATAGAGGAGGGTTCCAAGGTCTATCCTGACCTTGCATCACCGCCATGCACGGTAATCTGCTCTGAGTAGCTGCTTTGTCGAGCTACGACCAGTAGGGTCATATACCCTACACTCCCAGGTACCCCAAATGCCCCATTCCAATTTCATTGCTTTTCTCTTCTATTTAGTTTAGATAATCATAGTGCTTAGAGCGATTCTTCATATTCTTTCATCTATCATCAATTTCTCCCATCAAATCAACATGATTTCATCCAATTTCAATTCATCCCATCCCTGTTCATAACCACATAGAAATATAATTCACAAGAACCCATAACATCTTAGGGCGGATTCTCTTTGGATTCGAGCATCCATTTCTCTTGCAGGACTTTCGTGCTAGAGCTTCATCACCATGTCGATTTGGAATATGCATCAGCATCAGAAGATCGAGGAGTGAGCAGCAACCAGAGGATGCATGACTTCATCGACCTTTAATTCTGGGGTTCAAATCCTATAACCATTTTCACTTCTGGACTGCAGTGGAGTACTTTCCCTGACTCCTCTCGCAGTAGGAGCGCTCGAAGATGGAGGATCCCCCTTCTGGCCCTACCTCTGTTCACCATTGACATCCAGGAGAAATCAAAGGCCTGTCGATACATTCGTTCTTCCCCAAATTGGAGAAGAACATTCTTCATCGCCAGAAACACATATGTGCACGACACGTGGGCATCTTGCGTGACCCATATTCCATCGCAATTTCTAATCTCAACCATTAGTGCACGAATCGATGTGCAAATTATTAAGTGGCCCATGCGGTTCTCCATATTTGATTCCGACCTCTAGGAAACAAATTATATGCGTATAGGTCCCTGACCAAGGACCTAAGTGTAAAATATTCTAGATTTTTTCTTATAAATAGGTCCCTGTCCAGGGATCTATTTGAAAGAATCTTCTATTTCTCTTGTAATTTATTTACATAGAGACTCTTGGACTATTTTGAATCACCGTGAACATTATTCTCCTAGTAACTTTATGGTATTTTAATTTCTAGTTGTATTTCGAGGATTTTTAACCGTGTCTCTCAAGGTTTTATTTTATGATCCACGACTACGTTTTGTTTTCTTTTTGGTTATTTTTCGAGCATGTTGCTTGAATCACTTTCGTGGATCTACTATATAATATCATTATACACAATTCTATCATATACTACTATATTGTGGATCATCTTTGTTTTGAAAAATATCCTGTTAAAAAATAAAATGAAAAATGAAAAATAAAATCAAATAAAAAGAATAAAAAATAAAATTCCAAAAAGAGTTTTCTCGTCGAGGATGAAAAGAAAGATATAAATATATCACAACAATATTTTCTTCCCTTTCAAATCACGAGCATGATTTTCTATCTCCTTGTGTTCGACCCGGGCACACTTACCTGGATAAATAAATAGTAAAACAAACTCTGATTTGGTGTTTGTTAAATTTTGTTTGATCAATTGCAATTTTGTCTCGAGCGGTTCTTATACACAGACACTTACTAACTGCATGCAAAATTCAGTTATCACTCGTCAAATGCAATCATCCAATGTTCTTTAGGATAATCATGTGTATCATCACTTTGCAACATTCTCATCACACTTTTTAAGTTTCTCCATGTAAGTTTGCCACCTTGATTGCGAATAAACTTTTCCTGCCCTTATGACTAATCGCTTCAATGATTGATTCTTGTGAGCATTATTGAAATTGCTACCATCATGTCATAGACAAAAGGCTCCAATGGGCGTATGGTGGAAGAAATTATACCTTAAAGTATCTAAGTGCATCACCTATGCGAGAAGCACGGTTAGACATCATGCAAATCGGTCCAGAATAATCAACGAATATATGCAAACGTACCTCTCCAAAACCAAGCCCGACTAAGGCCATCCTCCTCATTGACAAACACAAATGCCAAAGGTAGGATGTGGTTAGCTACATCGCTTGATCAAGCAATTAGAATCACCTGTTTATACCTTCCGTACATGTGTGTACCATCCACACTAATAACGTGGCTACATTGTCTGAAGGCCACGATACAAGGCCCAAATGCCCAAAAGATCCTCTCAGATAACTCTTCTTCATTCATTGTTGTTGTGTTGATATCTGTAATCAAACCTAGAATACCTTATTCAAAGTCCCTAATAAGAGACAGAATTTCGTTGTAAGATTTTCTTCAATCTTCATAAATCATCTTTATTCCCTTCCGTATTGCATCCCAAACACTCCTTTTGCTCACTTGAAACCAAAGTCATCGTAGATTGATGTTTGTAGATACGACACCTTTACTAAGGGAGATATTTTGATTTGATTAAGAAATCTGAGTGACATGGAATTACAATCGAATTATGGATGGTCTTGATAGACAACACGATTCAAGCAAATTTGTGCCTTGTCAACCTTTGAAACTAAACTATCCATCAATTGGTCGACGATGACCACGCATTCTCCATAAGCATTCCATATCCCATTCGCTTCAGTGCACATCCTAGACATTCCTATTTGATTTAACGACTACGAAGTTATAATGCCGTTTAATGTGTAACGCCTTCGCAGATTACATCATGTCAGCTTTGCATTTCAAAAAGCATCTCATTCTCCATCTCGCTGCTCAGACCGATCCCATCATCAAAGTTCAAGCAATTTTCGCCATTCAAAATATAATTATCACATCCTCTCATGTTCATAAATGGTTTGTCATATATGATCCGTGTTCCTTGATGATTATGCTCCTCACTATCTTCATTTTCCATCTCGTCATCATTATTCTTTGGCGAGGGTTCTATCAACCTATCAAGTTCTGGATCATTAACATGAGTTCCTATACAAGGACCCATATTCACCACAGGAGGAATAAATGTATTTCTATGCCGAGGTACAAGTCTAGGAGATACTTATCCGAGCAGAGAAACAATGACAGTAAATATCATGGGACGATATGCTACATCCATCTTCTCAGCATATTCCACAATCTCCAGAACATCATCATCAAACTCGACACACCCTATGTAAAATGTTGCACCATCTTGGGACATTCTATGAGACACCTGTAATTCGACTCCTTGCGATAAGTTCATGCTAACACATGCTTGATATGCTCAATCACCCCTGTGAATGACATTTTGTGACCAACCTTGATGGTTTTCATATGTTCTTTGACATAGGTCACATCCTTACTCGACTTCGAAATAGTCCCACCACAATGACAAAAATAACAAACCTCACAAGACATCCTAAATTACAATAGGTCGATAATCATTGATTATTGATGAAAAAATCATATGAAATTTAGCACATCCCACTCAATAGCATATAAACATGAACATAACCCCCCCGCCCCCCCCCCCCCCCCAAAAAAAAACCTATACCCACAATAGGCATTACCTTCCTTGGGTTTGGGGAGGGGGAAGCAGTGGAGATTGGTCGGAGGGGGCATCCGATTGTGAGGAGGTAGCCGACGTCAGGGATGCGGTGGCGGTGGTCACAACAGTGGCATGAAGTATGCGACAATGGGAGGAGTCTCTGAAATGCGTAAGACATATTATGTTCGATCGCCAGGAAATTTAATCCCTTTGAACAAGAGACGTCTTACCTATGGTAAATAACAAAAAAAATTTTGCCGATCATCAAGGGGCAATGAGTTTAATAACTTACCCCTCGAACAAATTTTCCTCGTCAGTACTGTGAGAAGCACCATCTTATAAAAGGGGAATTTCTCTTCAAGCATACATCATTAACGATTTATAAGGTCGTTAACGATTTATGACGTTGTTTTTCCATTTGTTTTTCGACTATCTATTGCATGATGTGATCATAGAGTCGATTCAATTTTCATTGTTTCTTTATATTTTCTTGTTATTGTTTGCAATAACAAAATCCAAATTTCATTTATCACTTATTTATTTTACTATTAGTTTTATTGTAAAGGAATATACGGGGGAAAAGCAATCCTTCAAAATAAAAATATCCCAAAAGACCGAAAAAGCCAGTCACATTCTATCCCCCTCCACCTATAACCCCTCGCGAGCCATGTCCTTCCTCCTCTTCTTCCCGCCCTGCTCTCCTGCCCACCGTCACCGCCTCCCCAACCCCACGTCCTCCTCCCTTTCCCGATCACCGCTCCCTCCTCCCCATCACCTCCCTTCCTTCCACCTGCCCCTCTCCTCCACTCCCCGCCGCCCACACCTCCAATCCAAACTCCAATTCCCCACCCACAGCCACCACGACTCCCCCAACACCACCTCCAACGGCAACGACAACAACAACGGTAATGGAGGCAACGGAGTCGGCGACGGGGACCGGTGGCGGTGGGGCGGCAGCTGGCGCCACCCCCACCCCCTCCTCCTATTCCTTTCACTGACTCCCGCGCCCGTGACGCCTTACCCGCCGTTGCCGCCATCATCGGATGCCTCAGCCTCTCCACCGGCGTCGCCCTCGCGAGGACCGCCGAGGAACATGAGGGCGATAATCCTGTGTGGGAGGTGAAGGGCGGGAGGTGGTCAAGCTCGCACCTGACCCGTCCGGTGACGGCTTCCTCGTTGATGGAAGGATGCCCCGTGACGGCCATCGATCTGCAGTTCTCTCTCCCCACCGGTGGGGTGGAGTTCTGGTGGCGACGGTGCTGTGATGTGTGGACGAGGCTGATGCTGCCGGAGGGCTATCCGGACAGTGTCACCAGCGACTACCTCGAGTATTCGTTGTGGAGAGGGGTGCAGGGAATCGCCAGTCAGATTAATGGAGTGCTATCTACGCAGGTGAATTTGAACTGTTGCATGTCATATTGATGGGATTTAAACGTTTTTGTCGGTCATGTAGTTGGTGCGAATTGTTTGTGTTTTTGGTGCTTCTAGCAGTCGGGAGTGACCTACATATTCTGTGATCAAGTGGCAGCTCGTTAGTTCATTTGGGACTGCCCTTGCAATACTCATGGGACATACACTTATCAACTTGGTTTAAGAGTTTTTATTAGTAAGCAAACGTAGGTTCCAGCTAGATGTTTGCAAAGGGTTTTTGATAGATAAAGCAAGTTAGCAATGCGCTCATTAGTTGCTTAATCAATGCTCGGGAGTACAGTGATGCAACCTACTTAAATAGCGGATCAAATAAACAATTCTAAAGATTGAAACTAACGGACTAAATGACGAAACAAATTAGATGATATGCGATGCACAAAAAGATTCAGCAACAGATGACGGCAAATGACTCGAGTTCTAGCACCGGTTTTCCCACAAACTTCGGGCAACACGACTAGTTAACGATGATGGGAAATAAATAGCGATGTTTGCGGCACGGATTCTCAATAGTTCACCAAACCAATTAACAATATAACAATCCACAAAACTAACAATATTCGATAGAATAAATAGTTGAAATGGCGCTCATACCACAACCGCAAGGGTTTTTTCGTGTCGCTTCAGATCTGGTCGGCGGTGAGGAGGTCTTGCTGGGCGCCCTCGGTAGCACTTGAAGTCCATGGTCTAGGGAGACGGAGGCCTAGCAAGTAGGCCGCGGCTGGCGGGGGTTGGACAATGGATGGCGGTGGCGGGACTGCTGGGGGGGGGGTTGTTGTGGCGGGGTGGCGGCACGGTGAGGCAATATCGCAGGGTTGGCGCACGGGAAGAGGGCGGTATTGGCAGGGCGCGGGGGAGCTTGGAGTTGGAGAGGGTAGGCAGCACACGAAGGCAGGGAAAAACGGGCGGGGCGAGGGGAAGGAAGGGGAGAGAGGGGCGCTGGGCGCGTGTGGGGGCGGTACTGGGGTGGGAGGCTGCGGAGACGCGTGGGATCCGGTGGAGACGAGGGAAGGCGCAGGTGGGACTGGAGAGCAGCGGGAGGAGGAGGCGGTCCCTGGGGGAAGGCGACGAGAGGGAGAGGGAGGGGAGGGGCGGCGGGGCTGGAGAGGCGGCGGCGCGAGCGGGATCGGGGACGAAGAGGCGCGGGTGGGGGAGGGAAAGAGGAGGTGGCGGCGGGGAGTTAGGGTTACGGGGAAAGAAGAGTAGCGGGGAAGAAGGAGGGTGCGGGACCGAGAGGAGAGAGAGAGAATTAAGTGGGGGAAATTTACTTCATTCAAACTTAAGAAAAAACCCTAGTATTTGGGGAGCTTTTATAGAGGCCAAATCCCCCAAAATAAGCAACAACTTTTCAAAAAAATAGGAAAAGAAAGAAAACAAAAAAAGAAAGGATAATAAGTCCTTGTATAATGAGCCTTTTACATAGAATAAAAATAAGAAAAATAAATAAAGCAAATGTTTGAAAAAGTGATCTTGTAAGATCATGCTGCATCAACTCCCCCCTGCTGATAAGAATCTCGCTCCGTCGAGATGGCATCGTGCAAGTTCTGAAGTATACCGGGCGGAGTTGTTGGAGTTCATCCTTGTCAATTCAGGTGCAATCTGTAAGAGGTCGTCCCTTCCACTTGACTAGATATCGTCGGAAGAGACCACGTCTAGTCGTCATATCTCGGATGTCTGCAATATCTTTAATCTGATCGGCATCAGTCGCGGCTGGTGGTTGGCGTGTATCATCGGCGGGAACTGCTGGCGTAGTGGCATCTGTCTATTCATCTCCATGATATAAGAAGAGATCTGATACATTAAATACTGACGATGTCTGGACGTCTGGCGACAGATCAAGTAAGACAGATCAAGTAAGTAAGCATTGGGCCCAATCTTTTTGAGGATTCGAAATGGACCAATCTTTCGTTCACTCAATTTTTGGTTAACTCTCAAAGGAAACCTCTCTTTTTTAGGTGGACTATCACTAATTCTCCAACTCTGAACTCGCTCTCTCTTCGGTGTAGATTGGCTTGGGCTTGGTATTTCTGGGTCATGGTTTGGAGTTTGGCTCGGATTTCAGTATGGATGTGGGTTAGATGTTCGACCAGATCCTCAGCAGCTGCACTACTTCTCCCTTGCATGGTTGTGGGTTTTAGGTCTAGAAATTGGGTAAGTGGAAAGCCGTACACACTCTCAAATGGTGATTTTCTGGTGGACCTATTAGTGGAACTGTTATACGCGAATTCAGCTTGGGGAAGAATTAGATCCCATTTGGACGGAGAGTCCCCTGCAAGACATCGCAATAAATTTCCTAATGATCTGTTAACTACTTCGGTTTGCCCATCTGTTTGTGGATGATAAGCGGTGGTGTATTGCAAACGAGTACCAAGACGAGACCAAAGCGTGCGCAAAAAATGACTCAAAAACAAGGTATCACGATCCGAAGTAAAAGAACGAGGGACACCATGCAATCGAACGACATCACGAAAAAACAAATCAGCGACATGAAATGCATCTGAGGTCTTTCTACATGCAATGAAATGTGACATTTTAAAAAATTTGTCCACAACCACAAAAATAGAGTCAACTTTCCGTACCGTGAGGGGTAAGCCTAACACAAAATCCATGGTGATGTCTTCCCAGGGTCGCAGAGGAATCGACAGAGGTGTATACAACCCAGTGTCCTGCTTATGGCCTTTGAATCTTTGACATGTTTGGCATTTTTGTACGAATTTTGTAACATCCTTTCGCATTTGCGGCCAATAAAATCGCTCTTGGAGAAGGGTCAAGGTCTTGTCCCTTCCAAAGTGTCCAGCTAAGCCACCGTTATGTAGTTCTGAAATTAAGTTTTCGCGAAGGGAGTTCGCAGGGATGCACAGTCGGTGGGCTTTGAACAGGAACCCCTCATGAAGAACATAAGTGGCTGTCGGATCCTGCCCAGTATCAACACATTCGGCATAAACTTGTTCGAAGTCAGGATCATTGGGGTAGAGATCCTTGAGTGTGTCAAATCCTGTTGTGCTGACGGTCATTGTAGTCAGGACATGTGCTCGCCGGCTCAACGCGTCGGCCACGCGGTTCAGGGTTCCAGCTTTGTGCTTGAGATGGAACGTGTATTCTTGGAGGAAACTAACCCATTTGGCATGACGCTTGTTAAGGGTCTTCTGAGAGTTCAGACATCTTAAGGCTTCATGATCAGAGTTAAGGACAAATTCACGTTGGATCAGGTAATACCTCCAATGCTTGAGGGCTTGCACCACGGCATAGAATTCGACATCATAAGTGGAGTACTGTGATCGAGCTTCATTTAATTTCTCACTGTAGAATGCTACATGTCGTCCTTCTTGACTTAGGACGACACCAATCCCGACATGTGAGGCGTCGCAATCGACTACAAAAACCTTGGTGAAGTCAGGAAGTGCCAAAACATGGGCATGTGTCAGTTGATGTTTTAGATTTTGAAAGCTGGTCTCTGCTTCAAGAGTCCACGCGGGTGCGCCTTTACGCGTGCAATCTACCAACGGGGCTGCACAAGTGCTAAAGTTCCGGATGAAACGCGGGTAGAAAGAAGCCAATCCCAGAAAGCTGCGAATCTCAGTGAGGGTTTTGGGCACGGGCCAGCTCTGAATGGCCTGAATCTTGGAGGGGTCAACTTTAAGTCCATCGGCAGTGACAATGTATCCCAGGAAGAGGACCGTGTCAGACATGAAGTGTCAGACATGAAGGAGATACACAACCACAAACTTACCGATGAAGGGTCGTAAAACATGATTCATGGTTCGCATGAAAGTGCTGGGAGCATTAGACATGCCGAAGGGCACGACCGTCCATTCATAAAGGCCCTCTTTGGTCTTAAAGACAGTCTTCCACTCGTCTTCAGGTCGGAGGCGAATCTGATGGTGGCCACTGTGAAGATCCATTTTGGAAAACAATTTGGCACCCGATAGCATATCAATCATGTCATCAAGCCGCGGAATGGGAAAACGATATTTGATCGTGATCTTGTTGATAGCACAACTATCCACGCACATTCTCCATGTGCCATCCTTTTTTGGGATAAGCAGAGCAGGAACCGCCACGGGGCTCATGCTCTCTCGAACATACCCACGACGTAGAAGATCAGTGACCTGCTTGTTCATTTCTTCATGCTCACTCGGGCTCATCCGATAATGCGGTAAGTGGGGTAGGCTGGCTCCAGGGACTAGGTCAATGTGATGTTGAATGTCTCTCAACGGAGGTAGTCCTTCAGGCAACTCTTCAGGCATAATGTCAGCAAACACCTGGATGATAGGCTTTACCTCAGGCGGGGTTTCAGGTGTAGCCGTCTCCTGTTTGCTCACTTCACGTCCCATTAATGCATAAATAGTGGAGCTCTCCTGAACCTCACGTTGGAACGTCTGGTCAATACGGGACCCGTAGTTAAAGGGTTTGGCGGTGGAGTACTTTCATTGTGCAGTCACGGCTCGAAGGGTAGCCACCTGACGAGGGCTAAGGGCTTCGCGTTGTAGTCTAAAGGTCACACGCACCTTGTCTATGAGAAATGAGTAAGTGTTCATTTTTCCTCTGTGCTCAGTGTCTCGATCGAACTGCCAAGGTCTCCCAAGTAGTACATGACAGACATCCATAGGGGCGACATGGCACCACACCTCGTCTTTATATGAAGGTCCAATCGAGAAGCTAACGAGGTTCTGACGGTGGATCGGAAGTTGAGTACCACCCCGAAACCATGCCACACTGTAAGGTTTCTCGAGCGGTTGAGTTGGTAGACCCAACTTATCGACCATTTCTTGAGAAACGAAATTCTCAACGCTTCCTCCATCAATGATCAGCGAACAACGACGTCCTCCTGAGGTGCAGGTGGTTCGGAAGATGCTGCGTCGCAGCCAACTATCAGCGTCATGGGCAACGGGTGTAAGCAAGATGTTTGTGGGTGCGCTGTCAGGAGCGATAAAGTTCTCGTGTTCAATTACCAGGAACAGTCCAGATTCGTCTCCATCCACTCCCAGAAGCTCATAGTCATCAACTCTCACAGCGTCTGCAGTCAAAGCGGTCGGTTCCTCTTCAGGTGATTCCTGCGGTTCAGGGTCTTCAGGGTCTTCGATGGTGCATAAATGGGCGGGTCTAGCCTTAGGGTTTGGGCACTCGGCTGCTCGATGTCCCTTCTGATAAATCGGAAACAAGTATCAGGTCCTACAATAGGTCGACTTCCCAAGATGCCTGGTCCGGGGTTGGCAGGAGTTGATGGTTTGGCTTGGGGTTTACCCGTAACGATTGATGAGGAATCTATCGGTTTGGAGGTCGTCATCGGGGTACTGGTGCGAGGGACGGAGTTCACAGAGAAAGACATCTTCCTTGTCTGGGCTTTAGCGAGCTTGGTCTCAGCCCGTTCAGCCTGCTTGTAGGCTTCGTCGACGTCTCGATAGTTATGGAGGTAGAGTTCATCCTGGATAACTTGACGGAGTCCTTGCATGTAGCGGGTGACTTCCTGGACAGGAGTCTTCTGCAATCGGTTGCGATGCACGAGGGATTGAAACCCTTCAGTGTATTCTCTCACGCTTATGGTGCCTTGTTTCCATGATTGCAGACGCGCGTATAGATCTTGTTTGTAATCTTCCGGCATGAACTTGGTTTTCAATTTGGCTTTCATTTTGCTCCAACTGCGGATTTTACCTTTTCCTTTTCGTTTGCGTTCAGACTGCAAACGGTCCCACCATAGCAGAGCGTGTCCCTTTAATTTGATTGTGACGAATTGAACTTTTCGTTCGCTAGGCATAGACTTCCACACAAAGAAGTGTTCGACGGTTTGGAGCCAATCCAAAAAGATATCAGGGTTTCATCCTCTGTTAAATTCCGGAATATCGAGACGGATGCCTCGATCCCATCCGTCATCGGGCCTAGGGCCAGGTCGTGGCGGGAATTGATATGCACCAGTAGGTTGGGAAGTGTATCCAGAGGTGTGTGGATCTTCAATCTTGGGAGTGAAAGGGGTGTCATCTCTTGGTCCTTCTTCTTCACTTTCGTGTGAATGATAATCGCTAACATGTCCGTCGGAAGTAGAAGAGCTAAAGTCACGGGAAGTGTTACTCCGGGAGTGCGTCTCCGGCTAGTACGCCGGCCTTTGTTTGGCGTCTCAGTACCATGATTTTTCTCTAGCATTTGACAATTAGGGTGGCAAGTTGTCCGCTCATTTGTTCGTACATCCGCTGCATGTGTTGTATTTGAGCAGATAAAGATTCTAACGATAGCTCAGTGTGCGGGGTATATGTGGTTTTAGAGGAACTAGGTTTGTCAGCCATGGGAATCCTAGGGTTTCTGCTCTCTTTTGTTTTGGGGATTTTTTTTGTTTTTGTTTTGTTTTGTTGTTTTGTTTTGTTTTATTTTTATATGCAATGAACAAATGGAATGCAGACGAGATGCGGGATCACGAGGCTCTGATACCAAATTGATGCAACCTACTTAAATAGCGGATTAAATAAACAATTCTAAAGATTGAAACTAACAGACTAAATGACGAAAACAAATTAGATGATATGCGATGCACAAAAAGATTCTGCAACAGATGACGACAGATGACTCGAGTTCTAGCACCGATTTCCCCACAAACTTCGGGCAACACGACTAGTTAACGATGATGGGAAATAAATAGCGATGTTTGCGGCACAGAGTCTCAATAGTTCACCAAACCAATTAACAATATAACAATCCACAAAACTAACAATATTCGGTAGAATAAATGGTGGAAATGGCGCTTATACCACAACCGCAAGGGTTTTTTCGTGTCGCTTCAGATCTGGTCGGCGGTGAGGAGGTCTTGCTGGGCGCCCTCGGTAGCACTTGAAGTTCGTGGTCCAGGGAGACGGAGGCCTAGCAAGTAGGCCGCGACTGGCGGGGGTTGGACAATGGATGGCTGTGGCGGGACTGCTGGGGGGGGGGGTTGTTGCGGCGGGGTGGCGATGCGGTGAGGCAATATCGCAGGGTTGGCGCACGGGGAGAGGGCGGTATTGGCAGGGCGCGTGGGAGCTTGGGGTTGGGGAGGGTAGGTACCACGCGGAGGTAGGGAAAAACGGGCGGGGCGAGGGGAAGGAAGGGGAGAGAGGGGCGCTGGGCGCGTGTGGGGGCGGTACTGGTGAGGGAGGCTGCGGAGGCGCGTGGGATCCGGCGGAGGCGAGGGAAGGTGCAGGTGGGACTGGAGAGCAACGGGAGGAGGAGGCGGTCCCTGGGGGAAGGTGACGAGAGGGAGAGGGAGGGGCGGCGGGGATGGAGAGGCGGCGGCGCGAGCGGGATCGGGGACGAAGAGGCGCGGGTGGGGGAGGGAAAGAGGAGGTGGCGGCGGGGAGTTAGGGTTACGGGGAAAGAAGAGTAGCGGGGAAGAGGGAGGGTGCGGGACCGAGAGGAGAGAGAGAGAATTAAGTGGGGGAAATTTACTTCATTCAAACTTAAGAAAAAACCCTAGTATTTGGGGAGCCTTTATAAAGGCTAAATCCCCCAAAATAAGCAACAACTTTCCAAAAAAATAGGAAAAGAAAGAAAACAAAAAAGAAAGGATAATAAGGCCTTGTATAATGAGCCTTTTACATAGAATAAAAATAAATAAAATAAATAAAGCAAATGTTCGAAAAAGTGATCATGTAAGATCATGCTGCATCATACAGCTGCATGAATCATATATGCCTATTGATGCAAACACGATTTTGGCGCGTCGATCGAATTTAAAATATTTGGTAGAATTTTTGGTGGAAGAATAAGGAAGGATTGAGAAGAGAAAACTCGTCGGTAACGAGGGGTTGAAGAAGAAGAACCGTGAAGACCACATGGGGAAGGAGAGGGAGAGGAGATAGAGAGGGAGATAAAATCTCAATTTTAATTATCACTGAACTGATTAAAAAACATTGGACCCGCATCCCTTTATATAAGAGGGATGACATTACAAAAATAGAAACTAATTTAAATTGACAACCAATTTATCCTAAAATGACTCTAACTAATTTGAAATTCAAAATCGACAACTAATTGATTGAGATTACATGCAATCTCATTTATTTAATTAGATTACGATAATTTAAAAAAACGTAATTAAAATTGGCCACTAAATTAATTAAAAAATTCGGCCCTATAATTTGAGATCACGCTGCATCAACTCTCCTCCGCTTTAAAAATTCATCTCCCGACGAATTGCTTGATGTAAGCTTGGAGGTCGAATCTGCGTGCTCCGCCATCTTCTGGAAGAACTGGTGTGGGGCGAATGGCAGACTCCATATGCGGGTGCGGCTTTCGTGGTGGAAGAACATGTGTGGCGCAAACGACGACGTCTTCTAGAATTTGCATCCTCTTTGTGATGATGGAAAAATTGATGAGGCATGAATAATATGACCCTTGGAGAATCCATAGTGAAGCAATGGCATAAGGAAAGGAGAAGAGGAGATGTGTCCAAGGAATGAAGCCATGGGGTATTTATATAGGGGAAACCCAAGGTCCTAGTCCTATTTGGATAAGGAAGGTCCCCTGATTTCTTACTTACAACCCTCTTTTTTAAATATTTCCGCAGCCGAGGGCATGGGCGCAATTTTCGTGCCCCTTCATTGTTCCTTACTTTTTTTATCACTTTTGGCCTTTCTGCAAATAGGGGATTCATGGGATTTTCTTTTGCAATTTTTCCCAATTAATCTCCCACCCCACAATTCGTGGGATTGACATCCCATAGACTTCGGGCCCCCAGTTAGGTTTTGCCCGAGTCCCTTGCGCATAAGGCGCGGGTGGCGCGAGCTGGGAAGGATGGCTGGTGCGGGCTCATGCGTGGGGGGGGGGGGGGGAGGGGGCAGGTCGCTGGGCTGGCGCTCGGGAGGGGAAGGCGCAGGTGGTGGATGGGGGGGCGGCGCGGCGTGGAGAGGGGGCTCAGGGGTGGGGAGGAGATGGCGCTGGGTGGGAGCAGGGGTCGTGGGGAGGGGAGAAGGCACCGGGGAGGGGGCAGGCGGCATGGCGAGTTGACCCGGGGAGGCGCGGCGAGGGGGTGGTGGGGAAAGGCGGTGGTGCTGGCGGGTGGGGGGGTAATCAGTGTGCGGGAAGGCGGAGAGAAGTAGGTGCGGGGGCGATGGCGGGTGCGCGGGGAGGTTGAGACGCGACTGGCGGGGATGGCGAGGAAGAGCTGTAGGCTGGAGGGGCTGTATGGGGGAGGAGCAATGGCGCGAGGAGGCGGAGGTGCGCCGAGGGTTGGGGAAGCCGGGGTGGGCGTTGGCGGGTCTGGGGGTTGTGATGGGGCTGCCGTGGTTGTGGGAAGGGGGCCAGAGGGCGCGGGAGGGGGGTGGAGGTGGTGGTGGGGCAGCGGGAGATGCCGACGGTGCTGGGGGTATGACCGGGACCGTAGGTGCGACGGGGATGGTGGGTGGGGTCCGTGCAAGTGCGGATGGGGTGCGGGTCGGGTTCGGGGGATTTTGTGAGTCTGAAAATACCTGAACAACGCTCGGATCACTCCTTTTTTCTTCCGAAATGGCATGGACAGGAGTCGAATCTTCCTCCACAGTGCGGTTTTCTTCGTCAAAACTCGTGTCAACGGCGTCGGGGGTTGGAGGCAATGATTGGGCGCACATAGCCTTGAGATTAGCCATTATCTCTCGAACTTTGGACTGGGCAATCTGGATCTCACGTTGTGCGTCCATGTCTTGTTTGTAAAATTCTTCGGCTTGTTTCCACTCCCACGAACATTGGTGTCGGCGCGCATGTCTATACGAATCGTCAGATTGTAAGGACGATCTGTAGGCCATGGTCTGATACCAATTGATGCAAACACGATTTTGGCGCGTTGATCGAATTTAAAATATTTGGTAGAATTTTCGGTGGAAGAATAAGGAAGGGTTGAGAAGAGAAAAACTCGTCGGTAACGAGGGGTTGAAGAAGAAGAACCGTGAAGACCACGTGGGGAAGGAGAGGGAGAGGAGATAGAGAGGGAGATAAAATCTCAATTTTAATTATCACTGAACTGATTAAAAACATTGGACCCTCATCCCTTTATATAAGAGGGATGACATTACAAAAATAGAAACTAATTTAAATTGACAACCATTTTATCCTAAAATGACTCTAGCTAATTTGAAATTTAAAATCGTCAATTAATTGATTGAGATTACATGCAATCTCATTTATTTAATTAGAGATACGATAATTAAAAAAAAAACGTAAATAAAATTGGGTACTAAATTAATTAAAAAATTCGGCCCTATAATTTGAGATCACGCTGCATCACCTATGCAATGGGTGGGCTATTGATGACTGCGAAAGACCAGATACTCATCAAGTAGATGTTATCAAACCTTCAAAATTGGGGACATCTCGACATTTTAATTCATCCAGGTTGTCGTCATTTTTTTCCCTTGTCATTTCTTTGATGTCAGGGTAGGATGGTGTGCTGGACAATATAGGTTATACAAAATCTTGGATATTTGGATATTTACAAAAAAAATTGCAAACTTTTGTAAAAATCATAGTTTTGAAGATCCTTTTTGGAAGGACATTAGATGAAGATTTAAAATATTATAGAGAAAATAATAAGATAATACTATCATCTTATTTACGTAAAAATGTTATTATAATAAATAGATTTTTTGCGATATAGGTTTGATATAATAAAGGCATAAATGCCTTTTCAAAAGAAAACGATACAAATTGCACCTCTTGCTGTTCTATTATTGTGCACTCGGCCATTCCATGTATTCCCTGCATGTTGCATGTGTTTGCCATCCTTAAGTAGAAGTTTTACACTCTAGATTTCCCATAAACTACGTCCTAGAGTTTCCCACATGTTGTGTATCTTTGGTATCCTTATATGTTGTGCATCTTAGATGTCCTCAAACAATTTATCTTTGGTATCCTTATATGTTGTGCATCTTAGATGTCCTCAAACAATTTATGCTCCAGCTTGATGCTGGTAGGTAACGATCATATGTATTGATTTAGGCATCTTTTTGTGGAAGTGTAGTGTAAATTTGTTCAGGTTAGGATTGATTTTATGCAGTATACACGGGTATTTATTTGATGCACATGTTCCTGTTGTGTATACAGAAACTACCTATCTAAGAAATAAACGGATGTGGATAGTTTGGATAGTGGTTTTAGAAATGGACACTGGTTTGTGAATATCGGTACCCATCCTGAACCAGCCTGATGACATTCCGATACAACGAGGTGTCAAAAGCAGATGAAAGCTGCTTCTATTATCGCATTTTCTTCCCCTTTAAAGCAGATTGTGTAATGTGATTTTGTAAATGCCATGTTTGAATCTTCTTTGGTTCGGAATTTGGAGAATTTCTGTCTTGGGGAATGTGAACGCTGAATCAAATGACGCATCAGTTTTAGATTGTTAACATCTAATCAAGTGATTGGGATTTTCCTCCCAGTTAATGAAATTCTCTGGTGACAAAAATATTTCATTTTCCAAAACAAAAAGCTCCTATTCACTTGCCCGAGTCAACTTATAACTAAGAAATTCCTATTAATAGTTCGATAAACACACTTCGCTGCCCTGATGTGACTGGAAAGTGGGTCTCCTGTGTCTGGAAATGTTTTGAGCTTTCTCTTCTCTAGTTGAACTGCTATTGGGAATCCAGACCTCCTTGCTGGAGAAAGTCCCCTAAGAAAAAAAGATCATCGAGGCCCTCGACATTCCCCCAACAGCTGGCACTCACACACTCTCTAGTTCCTTTACTTGGGATGGAAAAAAGAGTGGGCTATCACCCTTCCTCCTCATAACCACTTGAACCTCCTGATGTATTATCTCTTACACCTGTAGAACTCATTTCTCTTTCCTAAATTATCACACTTTCCCACACCCCCTCCCTCTATCATTTGGGGATCTCTAAGGCTTTAGCAAGAGAAGACAAAGAAATGTTCGCCCTCTGGACGATGTGAAAAGATGATGATGTCAAATAGGGTCCCTTGCAAATGGATGAGATTATACTTTTGGTGGACTCACACCCCCAAAGATGATAGTAGTCCTGCTCACATTCCCTGGATTTCTGGCAATATTGAGGACTATTAAAGTAGAACAGTAGTAGTATGATGAATCTTGGATGTCTGTCTGCCTTGGATACTCGTCCTTGGTTAAAAAAAATAAAAATTACTTTGTAAACTATAGATTTATGGACAATAAATTACCTTTAAGTTATCAAGCCTAAGACATCCCTCATCCAAATCAGCATGCCTATTGAATGCCTTGTCAACTCGGCCTTGTTGACTTATTTTGTCATCCTTTTTCTCTGCAGCAGTTTTACTTGCTATCTTGTTTTCGAAGGAGATGTTTAATTTATTTATAGACTTCTGGAGGCTTCATATAGCAGGACAGAGCCATCATATCATCTCAATGAAGACTCTGTTTCCTTTAAGCTGCACCACATTCTCTTACATAATTGATAGAGAAATTCACATGCACTTCTCATCATCTATGGCCACTATCAAACCATAAAATAGGAAGACTAATAAAACGACCGAAAGGTTACAACAACAACAAAGTCCTTTCCCACAATTAAGTCGGGTCGGCTACATGAATTCTTCGCCTCCATTCAGATCTATCTTTGGTCAATCTCGGGCTTATATCCAAAAAACTAAGTTCCCTTCGTATAGTCTCTTTCCAACACTTCTTGGGCTATCCTCGTCCTCTCTTAGCCGGCTCAACATCCCAACACTCGCGTCTCCTAATTGGTGCATCAGTTGCTCTTCTTTGCAAATAACCAAACCATCTTAAGCCGTTAAAATGATCGAGAGGTTAGCGAAAATAAATTGTATGCATTAAAAAAGAATGACTATAAGAGTGCACATCATCTGCAGATGGGCCTGGATTTTGAGGTACGAGAATTTTTGCAGCTCTCAAATTGAAATTATTGCTTTTGGAGTGGGAAAATGAACATCAGATTTGTGGAGTCAACTAAACAAATACATGAGTGGATTGTAATGGGATAGTGATCGACATGGGTATTTGAGGATATCAGCCTCTCTGGCTTGATTGTTAAACCACAACTATTTGGGTGATTTATACAACCGTATTATGCAACAATTTCATTGTTGTGTTAATGGAGTACTGTATGTATGTTGGGTTCATCTAAAAATGACATTGACTAGAACAAATGTACCCTTATAATGTGAAACATCCTCATTTGCATGTTTACTGCATCTTTCTTCTGTGGGTTGTGTTGGCGGTTGTTACATGGATAATCTTGCTATTTCAGGCCTTGCTCTATGCTGTTGGACTAGGAAAAGGCGCAATTCCAACAGCTGCTGCCATTAATTGGGTGTTGAAGGATGGATTGGGATATCTTAGCAAAATATTGTTATCAAATTTTGGACGTCATTTTGATGTCCACCCTAAGGGATGGAGGCTTTTTTCAGATTTGTTAGAAAATGCTTCCTATGGCCTGGAGATTTTAACACCCTCTTTTCCACATCTATTTGTTCCTATTGGAGCAGTTGCTGGTGCCAGTCGATCAGCTTCTGCATTGATTCAGGTATTTTATTTCTAGAAACTTTTATATCGTTACTTATTTCCTATTTTAAAATCGATGTAGATCTGCGGTATCAGTAATTTCAAACTGTAAAGCTGGTAGTTCCTTGATTATATGGTATGTAGAGTTTATTGCCATTTTTCTGTTCAAAAAATAGTTTATTGTTTTTGTCTATATTGGAGTCAGATGGTCATATCTGCTATTAGAGAAGTTCTCTTGTTATTTTATTTTGAGACCAAAATGGGAAAGCCCGTTATGGTTTCGCCTCAGATATATTAAAAGACGAAGGGCTGTTACAGAGAGACTTACAATATCCAACTTAAGATGACTTACAGAAACCTTCTTATTAATTATCTAAAATTGATCCTATCAACCCACCAGCTTATCATTCTTGTGATCACTGATATCTTAGTGCCTCTGTTTTACATTTGATGATATTTATGTTGATATCCTTTGCTTTGGATTTTTTGGACCAAACCTTTGCTTCGGATATTTTATGAGAGAGCTGAACTAAAACAGAGATGGTTCTTTGTGTGCGTGCGTGTGTGTGTGGGATCTTTATTGTAAACTGAATGCACGTGGTTACAATGGGCTCAAAATAGATTTAAGAGACGGTATTAGAAAAGGCGCATGATTTACTGCATGCTGTGAGAGATTAGGGATCTGGGGTTTGTATGGAACATTGCACAATCGAGTTTAACATCTAGAGTTACTGGTTCATGGTTTGAGCATCATGAGGAGCACAAGACAGTTGCGAGCACTATGCACAAGAATTTTCTTTGTATTGTTATTGTCACTTCTACGTTTACCATCCCTTCTTCCAAACCATCTGTCGAGTCTCTTTTATTTGTTAGCTGAATCGTGGTCATATTTTCTTCTGTTACTTTTACAATCTACTCGGATAATTATTCACGATCTATTGAATAGTTCAATGACAATCAGCACAAGGAAAGTCTAACCAGAATGCCTGTACTACGAGATCTGTTGTCCAGTAAAATTTGGTGACAACCTGGATCTGCAACCCCGCTTATATTGTGATTGTTGTAACATGCTGGGCCACATAGACCAACAATTAACTTTTTAAGCATCGGTTTTATCCATGTTAACAATCTTTTGGCCAATATCATTATCCATACAACAACAACGAAGTCTTTTCCCACATTAAGTAGGATCGATTACATGGATTCTTTGCCTCCATTCAAATCTATCTTTGGTCACTCTCGGGCTTAGATCCAAAAAACTAAGATCCCTTCGTATAGTCTCATTCCAACACTTCTTGGACCTTCCCCACCCTCTCTTAGCTGGCTCAACGTCCCAAAACTTGCATCTCCTACCTTAAGTGATTTTTTCGCATCTTATCCCCAATCCAAGCTATACCAACTTTTGTTCTGATTGCAACAATCCGAGTCCGATCTTTACATGTGTGTCCACACATCCACCTTAGCATTTTCATTTTTGCTATTGCAATTCTCTGCACATGTCTATGCTCACATGCCAACATTCAGATCCATAGAGCATAGCAGGTCTCACAGCTGCTTTGTAAAACTTTACTTTGATTTTCAAAGGAATTTTCTTATGATAAAGAACAATAGATGCTTCTCTTCACTTCAGCCAACCTGCGTTTATTCTATCAGTAACATCTCCATCAATTTCCCATCACATTGCAAAATAGATCCCAAGTATCTAAAAGAATCTCTCTTCTGAATGTTTATCGTCACTCATATTCACCTTGATTCCTTCACCATTGCTTCTATAAAAATGCACTCGATATATTCAGTCTTAACCTCACTTATACAAAATTCTTTAGTCTCCAATGCATATCTCCAGACCTCAAGATTTTCATTTACTCAATCTCTAGTCTCATCAATCAGCACAATATTATCAACGAATAGCATACTCCAATGTATCTCATCTTGAATGTGGCTTGTCAACTCATTCATAATCAAAGTAAAAAGGAATGGACTCAAAACTAAACCTTGATGCAAACCATTGTTGATGTCAAAATAATTAGTCTTTCCAAATTATATCCTTACACAAGATGAATCCCTATTAATATATAGAACATGTACTTGTCTCTTCTCCAAAACTCTCCATAATATCTCTCGTGGGACAAAATCATAAGCATTCTCTAAATCAATAAAAATCACATAGAGATTCTTCCTTTTAACTCTATAAATATCCATTGTTCTCGTCAACAAGTGGATGGTTTCAATAGTTAAGGGACCTGGCATGAATCCGAATTGATTTTCTTTTACTTTGGAAACTTGTGCAACCTTTTTTCGATCACACATTCCCAAATTTTCATGATGTAACTCATCAGCTTGATACCTATGCAATTTGTACAATTTTAAATGTCTCCTTTGTTCTTATAAAGAGGCACCACAATGCTTCTCCTCCAATCTTTAGGCATTTTCTTGCTTTGCCAAATAACATTGAATAAATTTATAAGCCAAGTCAAACCACGCTCACCTAAAAGGCTAAAACTCTTGAAAATTCTATAGGAATATCATCGGGTCCTCCACCTTTCCCATGTCTCATAATCTTCAAAACATCCTTTACATCCTTCCTTTGTATTCATCTATAGCTTGCACGATTCAAGTAACTTTCACTACTAGCTAGATCTCCCAAAGTGATCTCTCTATTTCCTTCCCCAATGAAAAGCTTATGGAAGTACCGCTTCCATCTAGTTTCTATATCCTTCCGAGTAACGAGCACATGACGTTCCTCATCTTTATGCATTTCACTTGAGAAAGGTCTTTTGTCTTTCTTTCTCTTGCTTTAGCCAACCTGAATATATCCTTCTGGCCATCCTTAGAGTCGAGATTTTTGGAAAAGAACTTCATAAGCTTTTGACTTAGATTCGCTTACAGCCTTCTTTGCTTCCTTCTTCGCTATTTTGCAATTTGTGATTGTTTCATCCATTCTATCCTTAGACATAGCTTTAAAACATGCTCTTTTAATTTTAAGCTTCTCTTTGCACCCATCCACTCCATCACCAAGCCTCCTTTTGGCCTGGAGCTCTTCCCTTTGACTCATGTAACATCTCTTTTGCTACCTTTCGAATACAAGATGCTACCATCTCCCACATCTCATTTTCACTTCTGTTTCAAACTTACAATCCTAAGATAAGTCTTTTAAAACCTTCTTTCTGAAGCTTGATTGCTTCAAGAAGATTCCACCATCTAGTTTTAGTAATCTTGAAAACCTTCCTTTTCTTTACCAGCCCTTTTATTTACGTATCCTTGACTAATAAGCGATGTTGGGTGGTTAAACTCTCTCCTGGGATTACTTTGCACTTTTTGCAACACAACCGATCTCTTCTCCTCAACGTAGAGTAATCTATCTGTATTCTAGTCGGACTACTCTTATAAGTAATTAAATGTTCCTCGCTTTTTGGAAAAGAACTTCATAAGCTTTTGACTTAGATTCGCTTACAGCCTTCTTTGCTTCCTTCTTCGCTATTTTGCAATTTGTGATTGTTTCATCCATTCTATCCTTAGACATAGCTTTAAAACATGCTCTTTTAATTTTAAGCTTCTCTTTGCACCCATCCACTCCATCACCAAGCCTCCTTTTGGCCTGGAGCTCTTCCCTTTGACTCATGTAACATCTCTTTTGCTACCTTTCGAATACAAGATGCTACCATCTCCCACATCTCATTTTCACTTCTGTTTCAAACTTACAATCCTAAGATAAGTCTTTTAAAACCTTCTTTCTGAAGCTTGATTGCTTCAAGAAGATTCCACCATCTAGTTTTAGTAATCTTGAAAACCTTCCTTTTCTTTACCAGCCCTTTTATTTATGTATCCTTGACTAATAAGCGATGTTGGGTGGTTAAACTCTCTCCTGGGATTACTTTGCACTTTTTGCAACACAACCGATCTCTTCTCCTCAACGTAGAGTAATCTATCTGTATTCTAGTCGGACTACTCTTATAAGTAATTAAATGTTCCTCCATCTTCTTGAACTGAGTATTTGCCATGAAAAGATCATAAGCCGCTACAAAATTCAGAATGACTTTTCCTCTATTTCTATCCTCCAAGCCATGTCCTTCATGAACACTAGCATACACTGAAGCATCCTTTCCCACATGTCCATCAAGATTTCCTCTTAGGAAAATCATCTTTCTTTGTGGGATTCCTTGCATAATCTTATCCAAATCCTCCCAAAAAGTTTGTTTAATCCTTTCATCTAAACCAATTTGCAGTGCACAAACTGAAATGATATTTGGAATTTCTTATTCGAGCACTATTTTTAGCAAAATAATTCAATCTTGGAATCTTTACACCCCAACCACACAATCCTTCGAATCCTTATGAACAATCACTCCAACACCATTTCTGCCCTTATCTTTACATGAATACCAAAGTTTAATGCATGTCTTCTTGATCTCCATTGCTTTCTCTCCAACCCATTTTGTGTCTTGGAGACGTAGTATCTCAATCTTCATTCTTTCCATCGTATGTACTATCTCCATCAATTTGCCAGTCAAAGTGCAAATATTCCAACTACCCAGCTGCAACTTCCTTTGTGTCCTTTTTTGGACCAACTTCTTTACTCGTATGCATCCATCATGCGAGAACCCTTGCTAATTGTGAATTACATATGGATGACGATGCAATGGAACTAGCTTATTACTCGCATGCATTTCTCATGTGAGAACCATTGCAAATTTTAAACTACATCCTGGCAACGATGTAACGGCTCTTGCACCTGAGCCGGGTTGCCTTCTTTTGAAATTGTGAAAATGCTCAACAAGTGCCCTCCCAATCTCCCTTTCTCCACGAATGCTAACTTCTTCCACGTTAAGCTAAAAAATCTTGTTACTCCTCCTACCACCGGCCATCACATGAAAAAAATTGTATTTGCATCTCCTTCCTTCACTCATTTCTGCCTTGATCTTTGCCGCCACTCCACCTCCCTTCGTTTATCATCGTCCGCAACCACATGTTGTTGCACTCCCCTAGCAAAAATCTCTTCATCACTCAAGGGTTGCAGATCTTCGATGTCATAAATATCAAAATCTCCGCAACCACCTTCTCACGCTTTTCAACTCTACTTCACGCCACCTGTTTCTTATGCTCCATCAGCCTACACTGCAACAGTTTTAGTTTCTACACCATCCTTTGCACTGCTAAGCCTTCTACTTGCAATAAGCCCTAGAAGCCACTCACCATCTCTCTAAACCGCTCATCAAGCAGTCGTGATTTTTGAAACCTGAACATTGATCTCGAAAGCATACCCTCTCCCGAGTCCCAAATAATGGGCTTGCGATCCGACCGCGACTTTGGAAGAGAACGAGTCGTAGACAAAGGGAACACCTCCGACATTTCCACTGAGACCAAGAAACGGTCAAGACGGGACCGCAAAGATGCGCTGCGCCAGGTGTACCTTTTGTTACCAACATCCATGACCTCCAGCTCCATCTCACCCACAAACTCATGGAAGCCACCAGAGCCTGTGTCCCTACCACCTCTATTGTTAAGACGATCCGTAGCGTATAACGTCACATTGAAGTTACCCCCAATCAGCCAGGGGACGCTCGGGTACAAGCCTCTGGCCGCCTTCATCTCCTCCCACAGAACCATATCACGAACCCTGTTAGCCTGCCCATAAACAGACGTAAGCAGCCTCTTGCCCTTCCCCTGCTTGCAGTCCAACACCACTGATACAGATCTAGTTGCGATGCTATCAACAACAAAGTTGGAAAGGGCAACATCCCAAGCCAAAATCAAGCCCCAGAACTTCCCCTTGCAGGGACAACTCCGAAATCGAACAACTTAGAGCAATCCAATGAGCTCTAAAGCATAGAGCTCCAAGATTCAATCTTTGACTCCTGTAGAAGTACAACATCTGCATGCCAGGAACCAAGCAGTCTCCCCACCGACCTTCTCTTCTCTCTATCCCCCAGCCCTCTGACGTTCCAAGAAATGATCTTCATTTGGATCCACTCAGAGGGTTTGAAGAGGGCATGATCACCCCAAGACATTCCGCAACCCGCACGTGAATGTCCTTCACACCATCATTCGATAAAACACCATGTACATTCTTGAGAAGTTGAGGAGCTCCTACTACCTTCAAAACTGTCCCATTCCCTTCAACACCATTCACCTTGTCCTCTAGCTCTCGCTCCAACCACAACCGTGCCTTCGACTTCCTTAGTTTACAGGAGAAGGAGAGGAGCGAGTCCACCTTCGACCTCCAATCCCCCTCACCCATTGCCAAGCTGCCAAAATGCGCCTGGCCATTTTCTGACCGCGAGCTAGTGATGCAGCTCTCGGGTACAAGCAGTCATCATCAACACCAAACTGAATTGGAGCCTCCATCGGACTCCCGCCCTCCACATATTCCGCGCGCGGCGCCACCGAACCCCTAGTAGTCATGTCCTTCTGCACACCGCCCTTGTCCGCAGACTCATCGAATCCCGATGCAGCGACTTCATGAGCATGGACTTCTCCCCTGACCAGTAGGGACGAACCTGATCCCCCCCCCCCCCCAAGATGCCACTCCTTCGAACACTGGCAAGAGGGGCTCGTCTCCCATCAATGACCTCACGAGAGGATCTCTCGAAGTGGTTTCCACCTGACAGGTTGCGTCGCAAGCCACCTCTGTCCGATCTCGTGAGATTGCTGCAGATTCTAATAAGGCCTGATGCCCAGTAGTGTCTAGCTCCGCAGCAATCGGGTCCGAAGTACCCAACACTAGTCCAGAACCCTGCAAGGCTCCGATCGGGTCTGGATTATCCCCCCCCCCCACAGTAGACGTGAACCCGAAGACACCAATCGGGTCAGAACCTGGATTGGGACTACTTGTATAAGTACCGCTAAACCCGTCATTTCGAATTTTCGTGGAAATCCTAGGCGCAATAGTTGGCACCTACCGACTCAACCGCTTCAACGGTGCTCCGAAAAGTTAGGGGACCGTTCGTCTCCCTTCGCAAGTAAAACCCACCGCTTCGACTACTTCCGAAAATCACTGGATTGATTGGAGCCTTCTGCCGATTCACATGGCCTGAACTCCCGGCTGCCAGAGACGAAGGTGGATGACAGGGAGCCACCTCCCCCTAAACCACCTGCGACAGATAACCACCAGGAGCCAAGTCGTAAGTCGAAAGACAGTGATCCAAGGCCTCCACACTCCTCAGGCCCAAGTGGAAAGCCGCCCTTCCGACCATGAACCAAATCTCCGAAGGAATCAACCTCCATTCCCTCGTCAAGGATACGAGGACACTCCAATCTTCACCGGACAAAGGCTAGATCGCACCACATGATCGACTTCTCCCACGTTACGCAACACTTCCTTGAGCGTCGACAGCTTCCGATATCGAATCGGAAGGCCCACGACCTCCACCAGCCATTGCTATTGAACCCGAGCCCCTCCATCTCGTAGACGGGGTCGATGCCAGCAAACCGATGACAGGAACAACCCACATCCATTAGAAAGGAAGGCATCGACCTCCGCAACTTCAACACCACGAACGCACACCTCTGTTTCCGACAGCCAAGCCTCATCCTCCACACAGCCGACAGATCAACCCAACACCAGAACCTCTGCCACAATCCTTAAATCTTCAGAGGGACCCTTCGTAATGAGTACACCACCAACAGGGTCAGTAGCGACCCCACCTTCCTCCGAAGACCCACGACCATCCCCAGTATCGACATCCATCCTGGAGGTGGAGCCAGGACAGTCCTTCCGCACATGACCCTTCGTTCGACAACAATAACAGACCTTGTCTTTTGCCTTGCACCATCGCGCGATGTGATCCAAAACACCGCATCTGAAACACCGCCTTTGGGTCGGATTCGACTTCGCACAAGCATGGATCCCCGTGTTACCTGGGAGCTTGGAAGCGAGATGCCCAGCCTTCGCCACAGCCGCCTTCTCCGCGGCCACCCCACATGAAGCACCAACTAAAACGGACGCAGAAAACCTTTCCTCCTATCTTCCCCCCCGCTCCGTTCTCTGCCATCCAAACCCCACGTTCCTTGAGTGGGAGTGTTAGCGTATGCGTCCATTGTATAGATGATTAATTGGATCCCTCCAGAGTTCAATTACCACGTCAATTGGTTTAGTCCCATGTCTACTATGACTGGGACTCGGTCTTACTCATGGGGCTATATAAGAAGCCCCACACCTATTGTATCAATTGAGAGAAAGCAATACATAATACATGGCCTTGAGAGGCCTTCTCCCGTGGTTTCATCCCGCTCCTCATGGAGTCGGTTTTGCGTTAAACCCCGACGTTCTTCCATGTTCTTTATTTTTTTTATCTCTGATTACGCTTATGCATTACCGTTTTCTACACTAGTGAATAGAGAAAATGTTGTATTACTTATACAAGCATGAATGGGAGATAAAAATTATGTGAACTACGAGGATATAAATTAATAATTAATACATCCAAGTAATAGGAGAGGATAATTAAAAAGGAGGCTGAGTCACGATAGTAGAGAACCTTTTTGTTTTCGTCAATGGTAGATTTACACTTGAGTCCATATACCTTTTTAGGCATTTGATGGAAGTTTTTAGTATAAGAAAGGATCTTCATATGGTCCTCACTGGTTTAAAGAATGCTTATAATATGTATATAGAGAAATCATATGGAGGATTATATAGAAAAGATTGGTTTGAGTGTCAAAAAAAAGAAAAGATTGGTTTCTATTTTGTACATCGGCTTAATAAAAGATATATTGACCAAGCAACATCTTGTTTGAGGACTCCAATTAAGCTGAAAGATCATTTTGATATTAATATCCATTGTCACCATGATCCGTAAGTTCTTACCTTTTTACATTTGATATGGACATATCGACAAATCACCTACGAAGAGAGATACCTTGGTGCATGTTATCTGCAAATGATATTGTTTTAGTGGACGAGACGAGAGATGGAGTCAACATAGAGCATGGGCTTTGGAGGGAGGCTACGGAATATATTGATTTTTGACTAAGTGGATCTAATATGCCATAAAATATATGGAATGTAAGTTTAATGGGAGTTCGACATATGACAGAGTCGAAGCTTACACCTATTATTTTGAAAAGGATGCTTTTAAATACTTAGGTTTGATCTTTCAAAAGTATGGAGGAATAAAATTGACTTCAGAAAAAAAGAAATTGGCACTCTTAAAACTAATGCAGATGGATGAAACGGAAGGAAGCTTCATGCGCTTCTTTGTGATACGAAGATACCTTTGAAGCTTAAAGGAAACTGATGCGGATTGAAAATTGGCGCGACGTCGAAAATTAAATATTTGAACGGTGGTTTTTGGTGGTAGAGAAATAGAGGGGTTGAGAAAAGAAACTCGTCGGGAACACGAGGGACTAGGGAGGAAGAACGTGAAGATCACGCGTGGGGAGAGAGAGAGGGGAGAGGAGAGAGATAAAATCTCAATTTATAAATCACTGAACTGACTAAAACAATGGACCATCATCCCTTTATATAGGAGTGATGGGATTACAAAAATAGAAATCAAATTCATATTGAAAACTAATTATCCTAATTTGACTCTAACCAATTAACCGACTAATTTCGAAATTCAAATCTATAACTAATTATTTGAGATCACAGGCGATCTCGTTTATTTAATTAAAAATACGACAACTCAAATAATGTAAATAAAATTGACGGATATAAATTTAAATAAATGCAGCCCTATATTTCTTTTTTATGCTGCATCAACTCTCCTCCGCTTTTAAAAATTCGTCTCCCGACGAATTGCTTGATCTTCGATGTGCCGTTGGAGAATTTGATCCTTGAAATTGTAGCTTGCAATTCCCTCAATTAGATCCCTTTCAACGTTACGTTTGTAGTTTTTCCCAATTAGAGGGTGTCTCTGCAAATTTTGTACCCCCTCATCCCTTCTTAGGTTACCATCGACCTTGTTCTTTAGAAAAACTCTGAGTGGAGGTGCCCTTTTGCAATTTTTCCGAACAAATCCCAAATTCCTACTTTGAGGAGATCCGATTCCTTTTTGAGGAGAACCCCACGCTAGGGTTCCTCTCTTCTTCATGTGATGGCGGCGGGAGCAACATGGGGGCCGGCGATGGTGGCGGCGAGGAAGCTGGTGCGAGCGGCAGCGGCGCGTGAAACACACGCAGTGGTGGCATTGGGCAACAGGGAAAGCGGCAGTGGTTTGTGGTTGCGGCTGCAGCTGTTCTGGAATGGGTCGGGATGCACAGCAGGGGCGAACCCGTGGTAGCGCCGTGGGGAGCTGGAGGCGACTTGGTGTAGGTTGGAGGGGAGTCCGTGAAGTGAGAGGCGGCTGTCGGGTTGACTCCAGGGGCGGGTAGGCCGATTTCAGCGGTGGGAGTGGTGCGGGTACGAGGCGGCGCTGGTGAACAATGAATGGGGGTAGCGAGTGGCGGGGTCGCACTGTTTTGAGGGAGGGGGAAAAGAGTGAGGGATGCGGAATGGGGAGAGGGAAAGAGGTTTGCCAGCAGGCGCGCGGGTGAGGGTTGGTCGCTTGGGGACGATGGAGAAGGCGGCGGGATAGAGGGTTAGGGATTGTGAAGAGGGAAAGAAACTTCGGGGGAGGGGGAAAGGAGAGTTGCGGAATGGGGCGAGGGAGAGGGTGGTAGGCAGGTGCGCAGGAGAGGCCGAGCTGCTTGGGGAAAGTAAAGAGCACGGGGTGGGGCGGGAGGAAGATGTCGGAGTGGTGGATATGGGTTGCGGGAGAGGCGGTGGGGCAGGGGCTTGCACCGCCCGAGGTTTAGGGGTGGCTGAAGGGGCTGGGGTCGCCGGTGCAGGGGGTGCGTCGGTGGCAAGGAGGGAGAAGGGCGGTGGCGGTGGGGCGTAGCTCGATTCCGGGGGATTCTGCAGGTCTGAAAATACCTGGACAGCAGGCGTTTCGGCTTTTTTTCTTCCGGAACGGGCTGGACAACGAATAACTCCTTGGCAACGGCAACTTTTCCATCTGAGATGGGCTGGACAGCGAGCAGTTCGTTGTTTTTCTCCTCTGAAACGGCCTGGACAGTGATCGAATCTTCCTCCACAGCGAGGTTTTCTTCGTCAAAACTCGGGACAACGGCTTCGGTGGTTGGAGGCTTTGATTGGGCAACGCGTAGAGTCGCGAAATCGGCCATAAGATCTCGAAAATGGGAGTGGAATGTGGTTTGCAAATCACGTAGCATGCGCTTCGTCTCCTTGTTGTAGGCGTCGATGGTTCGTCGTTTTTGTTCGTATGAACGATGGTCCCTTGATGCATGTCGGTGCGAGCGTCTGGACGGATCGTCAGATCGTGAGGACGATCTGTAGGCAATGCTCTGATACCAAATGATGCGGATTGAAAATTGGCGCGACGTCGAAAATTAAATATTTGAACAATGGTTTTTGGTGGTAGAGAAATAGAGGGGTTGAGAAAAGAAACTCGTCGGGAACGAGGGACTAGGGAGGAAGAACATGAAGATCACGCATAGGGAGAGAGAGAGGGGAGAGGAGAGAGATAAAATCTCAATTTATAAATCACTGAACTGACTAAAATAATGGACCATCATCCCTTTATATAGGAGGGATGAGATTACAAAATAGAAATCAAATTCAAATTGAAAACTAATTATCCTAATTCGACTCTAACCAATTAACCGACTAATTTCAAAATTCAAATCTATAACTAATTATTTGAGATCACAGGCGATCTCGTTTATTTAATTAAAAATACAACAACTCAAATAACGTAAATAAAATTGACGGATATAGATTTAAATAAATGCAGTCCTATATTTCTTTTTTACGCTGCATCAGAAACTATTATAAAGCTGCAAAGATCCTACAATGCTTTATTATAACGTGTTAGGCAGTGACCGAAAACATGAACAAATAATGCTTGTAGTTGAGATGAAGGTGCTCCAATGGATATATGACCGCGCAAAGAAGGATTATATTCACAAAGAGAATGTCAAACAAAAGCTTTTTGTGGCCCTATAGAAGTCAACATGAAAGAAACTCAGATTGGATTTTGGAAGGAGACCGTTCAGGAGGACTTGACTTTGTTGGATTTAAGACACAGTATAACCCACTTTTCGGAAGCAAGAATCTGACCCCATGAAAAAGGTTTGGTTATTTTTTTAACGTCGTTAAGGAGAAATTGGGTTTTTTTTGGTGAGGGTGTTAAATCATGTTGGATCAGTGGGGTTCCTGTGTATTTTTCTGAAAACTTGAGGCGTCGGGGAATACATATATCGTATTCCTACCAAGATGACTAGAAGTTCCAGCCACTTAAAATCCTAGCAAACCCCCAAAAGGATACATGTTCAGCAAAAATTACCTGGTTTTCTGGATCCTTTTATAAGTTCCTTTTAAAAAAAATCTCCGTAAGAATTCTATCCGTTTTCTTAAAAAAAGGAGTTCTATCCATATATTTTCTGATCACCGGTTCATATTATACATACCAGATTCGATTATATTTAATTGAATTTCAGGGAACGATAACCAGATTCGATTATATTTAATTGGATTTCAGGGAACGATCTCAATGAATTTAATTTTCTTTTTTTTTTGTCCTGAAATAAATACATGCATTGCATCAAAAGAAAAGCGGGGTATATATGTAAAAGTCTGCCATTTATGCAAGAAAGGGGTTTCTTTGTAAGACGAAAACCTCTCTCTTTATATAGGTAGAAGATCTGGATAAACTGCATCAAACTCCTCAGATAGTCCAAAAATGTTACTAAAAGATATAGTATATCCCAACATAGCATGCAGCGCATTTACCCTTTTCATTCCACCTGTCTAATTTTACAGTCTTCCATCTCTCTACCGTAGGTTTTAATAATTTTGGTGTTGTGCCCGGTTTTCAGGCTGCTACAAGGAGTTGTTTCTTTGCAGGATTTGCTGCGCAGAGAAATTTTGCAGAGGTATGTGGCTGTTAGTTCGGTCATGTCTGGAAATAACTAATCTTGTTTCATAAAGGGTATTTTGTGTTGTGAATCGGGAACTACTGACTTTCCTCAGACAATTTTTACAATCCTTTATCTCTTATTTGCAAGTTATTATTGTTATTGAATAGCTGAGAAACTCCCAATTTGTATATCTAATTAATGAAATATAGTATATATATGAAAAATTTATATAACAACGAGTTCTCTTGGATGGATTATATATATATATATATATATATATATATCGAGGCAATGGATTACATATAATAAGTGAATAATGATTCATTACTTGTTTATTTATTATTCTATTATATTCCCACATTTGATCGGTGAATATAATAGAAAGATATTATTCAATTTCACCTAAATTGAACAACAACAAGTGTTTTCCCTGGTTAACTGGTATTTAACCCCATTCTGAGAAGAGGTTAACGTTCTTATGCGAAGATAAAGCAATGGTAAGGATGCTTCTTCCTCTTTGTCATTGAACTCATTGAGAGATGGTGTTTAGCATTTATGTATAATGTTGTTGGGGTAAACTGCACAAGGTCCCAAAGGCTGTGCCATGTGGTAAATATAACGAAGGATTCCGATAAAAAGAAGTGTGCCATTTTGAGACCTGAATATCAGTTCTATAACACTTAGTCAGCACCATTCTATAGTTTCATTGGAAAGGCCAAAATAACCTTAAGATATGATCTATCATCTATGTAATCCGAAGTGTTGATAAGTAGCATCGGATTAGCTTTTTGCCTCCGTTATTTTCTTCAAAACTTTGGTGGTATGTTTTATATGTTATAATAACTGCGCCAATGACATACAGCTAATCAACTGCTGCTTATCAACACTTTTTGAAAATTTTGATGTTCATTAATATATAAAAACAGGTGTGCATCACTTTAGGTGCCCACTCTTTTTACCTCAGAAAAATCGACACTTTTGGATCACATAGATCATATCCGTAAGGATTGTTTTGCCATTTTCATGAAAATATATAATGATGTCAGTAAAGCCTTATAGAACTGAAATTCAGATCCAAAATCTTACACTTAGTTATCAGGAACGTTTTTTCATATTTTAACCTTGTGATTTGGGAATTTTTATGTAATTATCCTTAATTGTGTTAAATATAGATACATATTTTCATTTTGCACATGCATTCTGGGGTTTCGGTCTCTACATTTGCATTCGTGTTACCTAGGCTGTGGTTCTTTATCGATGCCCGTTTTTTTATAAAACTTTGCCGTCCAAAATTGCCACATTAAAGATCGGATTTGGGTCATTTTTCAGAAGTAATATCATTGGCATTTACTGTTATTTTTCTTGGCTTCTGAGGTTAAATCTCTTCCAGTTTTGAACTTGACAGGTCATTGCAAAAGGGGAGGCTCAAGGCATGGTGAGCAAGTTTGTTGGTATCATGTTAGGGATAGCCTTGTCGAACTATGTCCGTTCATCAAGTTCACTAGCCCTTGCTTCATTCAGCATAGTAACTGGAGTCCAGCTGTACTGTAATCTTAAATCCTATCAGTCAATTCAGCTGAGAACACTAAATCCATACCGCGCATGTAATCTTCTTTGTTAACTTTGTTGAGTAATGACCACAAAATTTTGTTTATGTTTTTGTTTTTAGTGGAAGTTATAAGTATTACTTTTTATGACATGATCAGTATAGTCCTCTTGGACTAATAGTTATCCACATTTTTGTCCAACCATTTCGAGTTGGCTTCGATACATTTGCCTGATGGTTAATATTAATAGAAAGAAAATTTGTGGGAAGAAATTGTAAGAATAAACGGGCTTTGTGCCTTGCACTTTGGTGGGATTTTCAAGTTTTAAGTTTTTTGATGACTAAGATTTGGAGTTCAGTTTGGCACATGGGATTTCCGCCATGCTCATATGGTGGTTACGGAAAATGCTGTTTCTATGGATATAAATTCCTCTACTTGATACCTGTTATCTATCAAAAGTGAAATTGCCAAGTTTCATACATGAATGTGGCCTCACTGTAATAAACACATCTCAGATATTTGACTTAAAACAATTGTGTCTTTCTGCTAAGCATTGCCAGTCCTTTGTCATCCAATTTTTTCATGATCAGTTCAAACTGCGGTAATTTCACATTCGCAGTACACGATGATAAATTCAGGAGTAGATGTAGATTCTATTGCTTTTGGATTTTTGTATTCATCAGCGGTGGTTGTGTTTATGTTGTATTTATATATTTTTTGAAACCTTTTGTTAATAGAACATTCACATAATATTATATCACTAGTAAATATCATTAGTACATCCTTTCCTAGAAACTGACAAACAAGATTTTATGGTTCTCTGACTCAAACCTGACTGCCTGTTATTGTCTCCTCTCAAAAGTTCCATTTTATTGTTGATAAAATAGTGTTGATGTTAATAAAATTATATCTAGACTGTGAATGATGGTATTCTGTGTTATTGCTTGTACATATCCAAGCAATAACAAGGTTGAATTCGAATTGACATTTATTATGGTCTTCTGGTGCAGGTTTGGTGTTCAGTGAATATCTCCTAAGTGGCCAAGTTCCTTTGGTCAAAGAAGTCAATGACGAGGAGCCATTTTTTCCGGATTTTCCCTTCAGCAATGTGAAATCTTCTTACATTGTGAGCCCTACTGTGTATTTTTAGTGTGAAATCTTATTAGGACATGCTTCTTTTGTGTCATTCTCAGAGATAGTTTCATCAAGGTACTATTTTTTTTCTGAGAGGAAAGAAGGTTGATTACATGTGAATTGGCAGCCGAAGTTTTTACAGGACGGAAAGTTCCAAGTTATCCATCCAAAAACCATGCTAACCTCAACCTATACAATAATGTGCAAGTCTAGAATCCTGCTGGCAGTGTACTCGACGCATAAGGCTACTTGCACAAATTTTTCCCTCTTGAGAAATGTTGGCACATGGTTTTTCGCTCAAAGATCAAATTAGATTTGATCAAATGTTAATTATTTGGACTCTACCATCAAAAGTCAAGTTAGCCATTGTTTGAAGCTGAACAAAGTCCTTATTTGTTAATTATGATTATGTGAAATAGGTTAAAACGGAAGTTGTTTAACCGAACTAAAGGCATAAAATAAGTCTGCTTGTGAATTTTGTCCAATTTAATCCAAATTTACTGGCTTTTCCTTTTCTTGATTTGTTAAATGCAACAACAAAGCCTTCTCCCACATTAAGTAGGGTTGGCTACATGGGTTCTTTGTCTCCATTCAGATCTATTTTGGGTCATATCTAACTTAGATCCAAGTAATTAATATCCCTCCGATAGTCTCCTTCCAACACTTCTTAGGCCTTCTTCGCCCTCTCTTTAGAAATGATGGGATGAACCTCCATCAGAGGTCCATCCAAATTCCTCGCCCTCTTAGCCGGCTCAACATCCGAAATCTCGCATCTTCTAACCAGTGCATCAACAGATCTTTGCAAATGACCAAACCGCCTTAAGCGATTCTTTCTTATATTATCCTTAATCGGAATTACACCAACCTTCCTTTTGGTTATATTGGTCCGAATACGATCTTTTCATGTAGGACCACACATCAACCATAGCATTTTCATTTCTGCTATTGTCAAATCTGCACATACCTCTGTTGCTTTTCGTAGAATTGTTCAATACAACAACACCAACTATCACCACCACCACCACTACTACAAACAAAGCCTTTTCCCACATCCTGAATTGTTAAATACAATGGAAAATTTCGTGTGGGAGGTTATGAAGCTCGAACAGTGGCCTGATTTTATAAGTAATTCATCATGATTGTCTCGTGAGGATTGAGAGCTTGGGCGGAGATATATCATGGTTAAGTGGCTTTTCTTTGTTTACAAGTAGACACACTGTATCAACTCTATCGGGATATTTATTGTTATGAACGGATTGGAAATTTGAATTAGATATAGGATTCATTTTTTTGCTAGGATCTGTACCGCCTTTATATATTATATTCTGGTATGTCTTGAGAATTTCAATTATTCCATTGACAATCCATTCTGTTATCGACGAGTTCAACTTGTTTCTCTTTATATTTTTCTTTTAGATGTTTAAATTTGAGTTTTAATAATTAATTACAAATTTTTGTTGCTTATAAGATACTTCTGTTTGGTTTACCAAGTTAATTCGACCCATATCATAATATTTTCTGTATATTAACTAAATGACAACTAGTTTGAACATAAGGTGGGAAATGCTTTGCATTTTATCTCAAATGCTTCATGTACTGGAAGACGTATGGCGCATTTGGTACGTCCAGGTTCTGATGTTTTGTTTCCACATTTCATATTAGGATGGGTTTCAAACACTATCACTGGAAGCTAAAGATGCAGCTGTGCAAATAGGACGTCGATTGCAATTGGGGAGCAGATTAAGTGAGGTTATCAGCGGCAATGAAGATGCACGGGCACTGTTTGGTTTATACAAAGACGAGGAATATATGCTGATGATGAAAGATGGAAGATACCATGTTAGTGTAACCTACATTTTTTCCTTAGTTTCTCTCAGTATCTCAATAGGATCTTTGTTTCTAGGTGATACTTAAAGAGGCAGCTTCCCCAGAGGACATGCTCAGATCTGTCTTCCAGGCGAACTACTTGTACTGGCTGGAGACTAATGTTGGTTGGCTCCAACCAAGAAATATCAGTGATGAGTGTCAAGTAGGCGGGAAGCTGCAGCTATCTCTAGATTATGCAAGAAGAGAATTCCTTCATGTCAAGCATGATGGACAACAAAGCGGGTGGGTCATGGATGGGCTCATTGCTAGGCCGTTGCCGTACAGAATTAGTCCTGGGTACAACGAGCTATCATGCCATAGCGGCTAACAATATGTAGTGATGCAACCAGATTGGCCTTCTATTTTCGAGCATAGGGAATGATCATACGAGCTAGCCAGATTCACGGGATTCGATTTCATCTAACATACAAGGTATATCAGGGATTTAGTTTCATTATGCATCTGCTTCAGATGGCACATCAATGTAGCTTTGCCGATTTTGAGTTGCAGTAAATCCTGTTGATTGTTACCAAGTTCAGCGCTGCAAGTAAGAAGTACGCAAAATGCGACACACAGTTCGAGAAGAACAAAGTACTTTAAAACCCCAGGTGATTCAAATTTTGTTCTGTCTTCATGTGAGTTGTCCCTGAAGACACAAGACACAATACTTCAGGACTCATTTCAATCATTGATAGTAATACGTGATTGATGTAATTCGACCTAACACACAATCCTGCCATTCTGGCTACACATTCTTTCATCCGTGGACTCGATTTGATGACTCTATTGTATGCTTAATACTTGGATGGGGCATGCCAACATATTTTGGACTCAAATTGAGTCATCTTTTCTCGTAGAGCTCCTGCTCAGCATAGATGAAGGTTGAGTTCTCAATTTTGAATTTTTAGAGGATAATTAAAGTGATGATTGATGAGATGTGTATGAAATTGCAGGAAGTTTGTTGTTTTGGTATAATGGTTGCGGACATTTTTTTTTTCGAACAGGAATAGCTAACATCCACTTAAGTGAACTTATATTCATGGGTTCCCTCAAGAGCAGCGAGGAGATTTTTGATGTGCCAGCATTTTTCTTTTGAACCGTATCCCTGTGATTGCATATATTCCATTCAATACGATTTCTGGGACTTGTTCCTTACGGGGAGCAGAGAAGTTTGGCGCCAGATCTCACATGCTTCCTCCATTTGAAGATCAAGGAATTGTCTGTCAGTAAGGTATCTGAAGATGCTTGAAGACACATGCACTATCTTATTATCTATCCCACCTTTGCTCCTCGTAGATTCTTAGCTAAACACTAGTGTATTTGTCCGTGCTCCGCAGTGGATTGGATGCAAGCTTTGAAATATTTTTTTCAAATAAATGAAACGTTACTGTAAAACAATTATAGTACTAATAAATGATTATAAAAAGTAACCATTGGTAAATCTCAATATTCCGCTTGGTAAGGCTCAAGGGTCTTTGATAACTATAATGAGTGGTAGAGGGCTTCACCTCCTCTTCGATTCAACTTGACGAAGATCGATGGTGTGCACCATCAATGCTTGACTAATGTTGGGAAAGTGATCCGACGATCCAACGTGTGATGTGTTGGAAATGCGAGCCCACGGCGAGCCATTATGCAATAAATGTTATTGCACATATCATTCCCTGATCTGAAATGAAGAATGAATAATTTGTATAATAGGTCCCTTAGTACAATTAGGGTTATGTACCATGACCATCTTAATAATCATACAGCTATTGATTCAACTATTGAATCATAGAGGCTGGTGCTTGGATGAATATCTAAAGAGTTAGATTGAGGACTCATCAAGCACCGTCAAATGATTATTAAGAGATGATCTCCAGCCTGAGTAGGAGATGGCAATCCTATCTCTGAAGGCTGATATCTGACCGACCTCTTGATGCAGGTCCTCTGCATAGGAATAGAGATTCGGAGGCGTCGGATTAGTTAGGTCAAAGAGTTGACTTAACGAGATCGAGATAACCAAAGTCCTATATCATATGCTGTCATGATATAGGCACGCATCCTCTGACCGGAGACAGATGTGTTACTATATGTCTGAGTGTGTACATTTGGCAGACCAATAGGTTGATGACCTAATCAAGGTCTATACACCGGCGCGCTGGTGTGCATATAAGGGCATATGAGTAATACGATCTCTCAAAGGGATCACACAGGTTCAGTTATTGAATCGGAAGACATGAGCTCACTCATGAGATATTGGGAAGAATCAAATTCCATGCGCATGGTCGTCTCGCTTTGGAAGCTTGACTGAATTTTTAGGTTTGATATATACTTTTAGTATATGATCAAGACCTAGGTATGATATACGCTTTTGGAAAGTGTATGATCGATACCAACTCCCAATGATCGAATGAGAAACTTACTCATAAAACCATGAAGTAGACAGTATAAAGTTGATCCAATACTTCGGGTTTAGTCTGAGTCTTCCAGTATGCAGGATGTACAGGTATTGGGAATACCTGAGGGTGATTTGATCATAAACGATTGTATAACCATGACGCTTCCATTCCTAGGGAGTGATGAAACGGGTCTGGATTTTAGTGACTCCTCTCAGTAGAGAAGTGATCTGATCTTGGTCCAAGTGTTGGACATTGATCTGAATGTGATTCAGATACAATGAGAAGATTAGATTTACGGTCTTGATTCAATCAAGCATCTATGGGAGGCCCGCGATCTGAATCTGAGATATGATCTCAATATCCATGTCACTATACGCGGAACAATACAATCGCGCTGTCCTTATCTCCAAGTATCTGCGGAGAGATTGCATTATTCTTGAAGGGTTCAAGAATAATTCCATAAGATCTAAGCAATGAAGAAATAATGATTAAATGTGATTTAATCATCTTGATGTGTGAAGAAATTATCCAATTTAATTAAATGTGATTTAATTAATGTGGATAAGAATAATGTGGATAGAAATATCCAATTATTCATAATATATTATAAATGTGATTTATAATGTATTAGAGAGAGCTAATTATAATTTATATGTGTTGATTAATTATTATGTGTATCGGATACACATTGTGTAATTAATTAACAATGTAAATTATATGTTGTTTTGGGTTGTGAATATGATTCACAATTCTTCCATGGCAAGATTGCAATATTCTCAAATATAATTGTGAATTATTTTTGAAGAATAAAACCCAACAAAATTTGTTGCAAATTAATAGGAGAGAAATCCAAGGAGATATGCAATCTCATGGAAATCCATGAGATTGCTCTCCATTGGGAAACAAGTGGGCGGCACCCAATTCCTATATGGAATGGGTGGCCGTCCCCTCTTGATTGCACATGGAGATTTGATCTCCATTTGTATTCTCTCCTTATTTGTTGGGATGATTTAGGACTAAATTATATTTGATTTTGTCAAATATATTTTAACCTAAATTTGTTGTTTTTGACAACAACAATCTTGGCCATTGGATTGACATAAATCAATCTCACCCATTGATTTTATGTGTCCCATGGATTGAGATCCATGGATCCCAAAACCCTATAAATAGAGAGGCATACCATGCTCTCTCTAGACATGCAATATTGGAGCTCTCTCTCTCTTTCTTCTCTACACACGTCAGCCCTCTCTCCCTCTAATTGGTGGCCGACCACCAAACCCTAGAGGAGAGAACCGTCATCGCCTTCGCCACCGTGCCGCCGCTTCGACGTTCTTCGGTTCTCCGTCTTCTTGGAGAGTTCCTCTCACGAAGGAGACGTTTGATCTCGTGCGACGAGATTAGGAGCAACCACGCTTGGATCATCTTCTTGGATTGCGAGGACAACGCGATTCATCCCCGCGCTCGCAAGCGGTCTCGCCGACGATCGGACTTGAGACAGGAGGTCTCTTTCTTTAGAGACTTATCAACCACGCTTCAAGAGGTATTGCATTATACTTGTTGTGGTTATAGATGAAACGATCTGAGAATGGTTCTCAGATCATGTGGTTTCATCGAATAAAATTTTTAAATTCCGCTGCACCGAATAACTAGTACGACTAGTCGTTTTTCGTCGTATTCGATACGACGATCACGCTTCCGTGATGCGCTTGAGGATAATTCCATATCCTTCAAGTGGTATCAGAGCCTTAGGTCGACGTTTCGAATATGATTCGAAAAACCGAGGACGACTTGGGTTCGTTAAGGTCGCGAAAATTTTTATCGCATTTGATTTCGCAGATCTGTTTAGTAAATAAATTCGGCACTGTTTAAATTGTTTAAACACGAATTTAATACTTTGATTTTGTTCCCCATTAAATAAGGAAACCATAGGATCTGAGTTTACGTAAATCGGATTTCGTATGCTCTAGATATGGTTGTTTTAATGAACATGTATGCACTGTTGCAGGAACTGTAGATCTGAACGTGATTAAAATGTTAATTACTGTTTAGAATTGCCTTGAAATGCGTGTAACATCACTTGGGTTCTGTCCTAAATCAAATTAGCAATCTACGAAAATTGATTTTGTCTAATTTGGATTTAATATGATTGAGATATGCTAATTTTAGTAAGTAGGGGTCACTGCTGAAATTACAGTCCTAATCTAGAACCAAGTGATTGTCAATTAGTGAAATTAATTGTTAATTTCGTGAAATAATCGTGAAAAATATTTGTGAAATATTTGAATATGATTATTTACATAATTGACTTGGCCTCAACCAATTAATTGATTAGATTTGATCTAAATCTTAATTGGAAACACATTCATCAAACTTGATGTTTGATTGGTGATTGTCATTTAATCATTTAGTGAAATTAAATTGTTTAATTTCCTAGAATAATTGTGCATAAATATTTGTGAAATATTTGATGATAATTATTCCCTTAAATGACATTGCCTTAACCAATAATTGATTAGATGTGATCTAGACCACTAATTGGTTACTTAATTTACATGATCAACATTCTAACAAACATGTTGCTTGAATAGGACTTGGGATTTGTTTAGCAAATCTCATTATAACGATTAATCAAAAATTGTTTTGATTATTATTATATGGTATAATTTCGGTTGAAGAACCGATGATCATCTCAAATACAAAGTGATTTATTTTGCAATATCCTTTCCCGAGGTGGATATGGTGTCTAGTCGGAGAGCATTGGGGTTGCAGGTTGCAACGTATGTGGTCCGTCCCACTCTCGTCGGTACTGGCCATGACAGCGGATAGGGTTATTATAATGCTTAAGAAATCATGATGTATTTCTAATTATTAAAATTCGAAATAATACGTATTTGAGATAATACCATAATTCAAGTAACTATTAAAATGTTTGTTGGATATTAATTGGATCATTAATTTAATATGATTAGATTTATTGGAATTCAATTAAAAATTAAAACACTCTATTATGAATAGAGATGTTATTTCCCTTGGAAGAATTAATCATAATGAATATGATTCATAATGATTAATTAAAATTTGAATATGATATGGAGGATCACATAAGTGACATCCATGGTCTCCCGTTAAGGCGAAGGGTTCCGTCGCTAGGGATTGTATGTAGGAGACGCCTGTCCGAAGTGACAGCTCCTGTATGCAAGTGCATCTGGATCGGGCTCTTCGCTTCTCGAAAGAGTAAGGACGTATGCGTAGTGACCCCAATATCGGGTCCTCATATTATTGGGGCGATATTGGATTGCGCATAGCGAGTTATATTCCTGTTGACGGTTGGTTCAATTAATGACGGGTCAACATCGCCTCAGGGGTGGTGGGCCCGAGTGTTAAAGACCGAATTGGGAGATGCAAGTTGGACTTGCAAGGCGGAATGTGTTCCCGCTTCTTTTTATCCGAGTTGTAGGTTCTTATATTATTGGGATGCAACAAAGATAAGGAGATCCCAGATCTTGCTTGAGATATAATGGTAAGTATATCTCTTACATTGAAAGTGATTAAGGGAATGAACTTTCAATGTTGACAAGGCAAGACAACTTTGATATAAAAATTCCTAAATCGAAGTAAAATATGTATATATAAATACATACATTTATGCAAATTTCTTATTTCAGATAATCCTTCATTAAAACCCACTCAATGATATACTCAATAGTAACCAGTGAAATATCTTGGATTGGACTCATGATCCAGATATTGTACTTGCAATTGAACACACAATGTATGTGGTTGCAATGTGCAAGTTTCCTCATAATATTGAGGAATGACAATTAAATAGATAATAGGACTACAACCCTAGGGTTTGTATGTCTCTATAGTCTTGATCTCTCATCGGATGTACTTTGGAAGTGACATGTCGATGATGATCGCAATTGTCAAATAATCCTTATAAAATTAATGAAGATTTTCTGGTATACATATGTGCTCTTGACATTTAATCATGAGTAACATGGTTCTCTGCATCATGCAGAATGGTAGCTCTATAAGAGATGATGTATTCAATTTTTTTTGAATACCTACCTGAACCAATGTTTTAAGAGTTTAGATGGATGTAGATGATGAGTGTCATCATTCTACTATCTATACTCTGGTCATTCATGAAGCTTCATAATATTCATATTGTATGAATTTAATGAAGCATGCATATATGTTGAAATGATCTTACTTTGAATTCTTTTTGAATTTAAAATAAGAGATCCTCTGTCCTGAGCAATGGTTGCTCATAGATAAAGGGAGAGCAGTGGAAGCATGGGTTGAACCCAAGAAAGAAGTATTGTCAAAGAGTTGACTGTACCTCCGTGACTTCCATATGACATCCAAAGAGTTGGATGAATGTCAACACTGCAATAAATTGATGTGTTGATAGTACGGCTATCAAGTCTGTCTAGAATCCTCAGGGACTCGGATAGAGCATCAAAATAATCTACATAAATCATTGAAATTGACTTTCTTATTTAATAAGATAGAGTCTAATAATTGTATCTCAATCTTCTGACAACACTTGCAATGGGTTGCATATGTTTTAGAAGACTGGAAAATTTGATCTTAAGGTTTATAGTTATCCACATGGATATTGATGCAATTGTTGCAACAATCTCTGTTGGATTGATAGACTTGTTAATTTCAGTAGGAGAGCCCTTAGTCGTAGAGAATGTTTCTATGACCTAGATATAAGAATACACTCATTGTTTGTTTCTAAATGTTGGAAATAAACATGAATTCTGAGATAGAACTATCATAAAGAGTTATAATGAAGATATTTCAGAAAGTAATCTAAAATCTATTGGACTCAACTAAATTAGAAAATTGATGAATGGTTCATTAACATTTCTAATACTGAAATTAAACTTTAAAAGATCAATAGGAGGATAAAGGTCATTTGATAATGATCTGGCATCAAGCCTTGAACATTTGTCTATTGATTTGATCAATAGAATAGTAAGAAATGAAACTTTAGAATGTTTAAAATTTCAAAACTTACACACTTATGAATATTGTATTCAAAAGTAAAAAAATGTCCAATACACCCTTTTTAGAGAAAGGTGTAACATGCCGAGGTATTCAGGATCTCATACATATTGATGTATGTGGATCATCTATATCATAGTGAACATTGTGGATATGTGATATCTATTGATGATTATGTATGATATGAGATTTCTTCTCTTCACCTAAGAAACCTTTGAAATGTTCAAAGATTTCATAATTTTGGTTTAGAACCAATGTTTGAAGGAATATAAAATGAATTTGATCTAATCTAGGTAGCATGTACCTATTAGATGAATTCAAAGAATACCTTATGGAGATATGAATATCATTTCTATCTCAATCCTCTTAACACACCTTGACTCAATAGAGTTATAGGTAGATACAATTGGATCATGTGTGACATGATCTTATCAATGATGAATTTTAACATAATTATCCCTTAGTTTCCAGATATATATGTGTAGTAGAGACTACAATGTATATCCTTAATAAGGTTCCATGTATGTTGGAATCTAGCTCTTGAAAGTGCTGCTTCATTAGGAAAATAAAGGATGGTATTGGATACCTACTTTATGACCTTGAGAATCTAAGTATCTCATCTCTGAGAATATGATTCTTAGAGGTTGAGACTCTTGAGAATCAAGATGAAAATGAAGTGTAGGAACTCATTTAATCTTGAGAAGATAATGAGGCTCCTGAAATTGGAAACTAAAAGGACAATTAAAGATGAAACACTAATACCTCTTCAAATGAGTTTGAGGATGGATTCCATGTGTTAGAGAAATCTGACAATGATCGAACTTCATGTGATGAAGCTTCTGAAGATCATCGCATGGATAGATGGATAGCAATAAAAGTCTAATGTAGACTTCATATACAAGTGTTGTATATGGACCCTCGAGGATCCACCTATATGGGTAAGACCTGTAAAGGTGTAAATGGATCTTCAAGAGAAAGGGAACCTGATGGGAAGGTAGAGATCTTCAAAGCACGGTTCGTAGCCATAAGCTACACACTGGAAGAGAAGACATTGCTTGCAATGAGACTTGCTCTTCGGTGACCATGCTTAAAACCATCAGAATATTACTAACCTTAGCTACACAACTTGACTATTGCATCTTCAAGATGTAAGTCAATATTGCATTCCTCTACGATAACCTCTTTGAGGATATTCACATGAAGTAGCCCCAGGGCTTCATGGTTGAGGAAAGCAAGGTGTGCAAACTAAGGAATCCATCTATGGACTCAAATAAGCTTCTTGAAGTTGGACCATAAGATTTAATGGAAATATTATTATTATGATTTCAGATAGAATCTTGATGAGCCATGTGAAGCTTAGTGGGAGTGCCTTTGTGTTCATCGTGCTAAATGTAGATAATATCCTAATCATTTATAATGATATAAGGATAATAATAAGTGTTTTATGGACTGGCTATTCCATATCTTGAAATATGATTTCAAATATACCTCTTAGATCTTAGTTCTGAAGTTGTTCAGAAGCCAAGAGAAGAGGATATTTGGACTGTCACATTTGTAGTACACCTTGGACATATTCTATTCATAGAAATTCCAAGAAAGGCTTCCATCCCTTAAGATATGGTACTGACCTTTCTAAAGGGATAGCACCTCAAAGAGTTGAGGAAGTGAATGCTAGATTTACTTGCCCTTGGGCATCAGTTCTGAGAAGTTGGGTGTGTGCTAGATATGTACAAAAGCCAGATGATTACCATGCAGTGGGAGTGGTAAACTGTTACTAATCCTACTATGAAAATAAAATACTTGGTTGCATTAATAACAAAATCTTCAAAGTCTTATCTTCAAAAGCTTAAGACTTTATAGATAGAGATCTAAAAGGTCTTAACTGTGGATACCTTAAGAGATAGTGATCTCCAAGAATAAAGGCATTTTGTAAGGATTATAGAAATATTGGTTGTGATAATTGTTAAGCTGTAGTGTTAAGGACACTATAACTAACAAGATTGAGTATTAGTTGCATAAGATGCAACATTCGCATTAGATGCGAGCACTGTTACTGGGGATATGCAAGTGCCGTAAAAGGACTTGGCGTAGTCTCGCGGGAACAGAGTGACTGATCAGCTTACCTAGCTATTTTCTAAATAGCCTATGATTGTCACATGAGTGCGGGTTTAAATGATTAGCCCATTAATGGCTCTTTGGGCTAGTGGGAGATTGTTGGAAATGCGAGCCCACGGCGAGCCATTATGCAATAAATGTTATTGCACATATCATTCCCTGATCTGAAATGAAGAATGAATAATTTGTATAATAGGTCCCTTAGTACAATTAGGGTTATGTACCATGGCCATCTTAATAATCATATAGCTGATGATTCAACTATTGAATCATAGAGGCTGGTTCTTGGATGAATATCTAAAGAGTTAGATTGAGGACTCATCAAGCACCGTCAAATGATTATTAAGAGATGATCTCCAGCCTGAGTAGGAGATGGCAATCCTATCTCTGAAGGCTGATATCTGACCGACCTCTTGATGCAGGTCCTCTGCATAGGAATAGAGATTCGGAGGTGTCAGATTAGTTAGGTCAAAGAGTTGACTTAACGAGATCGAGATAACCAAAGTCCTATATCATATGCTGTCATGATATAGGCACGCATCCTCTGACCGGAGACAGATGTGTTACTATATGTCTGAGTGTGTACATTTGGCAGACCAATAGGTTGATGACCTAATCAAGGTCTATATACCGGCGCGCTGGTGTGCATATAAGGGCATATGAGTAATACGATCTCTCAAAGGGATCATACAGGTTCAGTTACTGAATCGGAAGACATGAGCTCACTCATGAGATATTGGGAAGAATCAAATTCCATGCGCATGGTCGTCTCGCTTTGGAAGCTTGACTGATTTTTTAGGTTTGATATATACTTTTAGTATATGATCAAGACCTAGGTATGATATACGCTTTTGGAAAGTGTATGATCGATACCAACTCCCAATGATCGAATGAGAAACTTACTGATAAAACCATGAAGTAGACCGTATAAAGTTGATCCAATACTTCGGGTTTAGTCTGAGTCTTCCAGTATGCAGGATGTACAGGTATTGAGAATACCTGAGGGTGATTTGATCATAAACGATTGTATAACCATGACGCTTCCATTCCTAGGGAGTGATGAAACGGGTCTGGATTTTAGTGACTCCTCTCAGTAGAGAAGTGATCTGATCTTGGTCCAAGTGTTGGACATTGATCTGAACGTGATTCAGATACAGTGAGAAGATTAGATTTACGGTCTTGATTTAATCAAGCATCTATGGGAGGCCCGCGATCTGGATTTGAGATATGATCTCAATATCCATGTCACTATACGCGGAACAGTACAATCGCCCTGTCCTTATCTCCAAGTATCTGCGGAGAGATTGCATTATTCTTAAAGGGTTCAAGAATAATTCCATAAGATCTAAGCAATGAAGAAATAATGATTAAATGTGATTTAATCATCTTGATGTGTGAAGAAATTATCCAATTTAATTAAATGTGATTTAATTAATGTGGATAAGAATAATGTGGATAGAAATATCCAATTATTCATAATATATTATCAATGTGATTTATAATGTATTAGAGAGAGCTAATTATAATTTCAATGTTTTGATTAATTATTATGTGTATCGGATACACATTGTGTAATTAATTAACAATGTAAATTATATGTTATTTTGGGTTGTGAATATAATTCACAATTCTTTCAGGGCAAGATTGAAATATTCTCAAATATAATTGTGAATTATTTTTGAAGAATAAAACCCAACAAAATTTGTTGCAAATTAATAGGAGAGAAATCCAAGGAGATATGCAATCTCATGGAAATCCATGAGATTTCTCTCCATTGGAAAACAAGTGGGCGGCACCCAATTCCTATATGGAATGGGTGACCGTCCCCTCTTGATTGCACATGGAGATTTGATCTCCATGTGTATTCTCTCCTTATTTGTTGGGATGATTTAGGACTAAATTATATTTGATTTTGTCAAATATATTTTAACCTAAATTTGTTGTTTTTGACAACAACAATCTTGACCATTGGATTGACATAAATCAATCTCACCCATTGATTTTATGTGTCCCATGGATTGAGATCCATGGATCCCAAAACCCTATAAATAGAGAGGCATACCATGCTCTCTCTAGACATGCAATATTGGAGCTCTCTCTCTCTTTCTTCTCTACACACGTCAGCCCTCTCTCCCTCTAGTTGGTGGCCGACCACCAAACCCTAGAGGAGAGAACTGTCGTCGCCTTCGCCACCGTGCCGCCGCTTCGACGTTCTTCGGTTCTCCGTCTTCTTGGAGAGTTCCTCTCACGAAGGAGACGTTTGATCTCGTGCGACGAGATCAGGAGCAACCACGCTTGGATCATCTTCTTGGATTGCGAGGACAACGCGATTCATCCCCGCGCTCGCAAGCGGTCTCGCCGACGATCGGACTTGAGACAGGAGGTCTCTTTCTTTAGAGACTTGATCAACCACACTTGAAGAGGTATTGCATTATACTTGTTGTGGTTATAGATGAAACGATCTGAGAATGGTTCTCGGATCATGTGGTTTCATCGAATAAAATTTTTAAATTCCGCTGCACCGAACAACTAGTACGACTAGTCGTTCTTCATCGTATTCGATACGACGATCACGCTTCCGTGATGCGCTTGAGAATAATTCCATATCCTTCATGATGGTCAAGCACTGATGGTTGAATAGTAACCGGAGCAGAAATATTGAAAACATGCAAAAGTACACCGCACTCGATGGTTTTAACGTGGGTATGGTAGGTTCTTGTGGTGGTGACTTCATCGTTGTTGATAATTGTAAGTCATCAACATCAAGATAATAATATCTTCACTTTGAGTATGCGAAGATTTGAGGATTACTTTTCATTGGTGAAACCAAAGTCTAGAGTAACATTCACTACACAAACGTTATGCCTTGCTTACCGCATGTGAATTAGTCATATTGCAACAAATAAAAAATTAGTCTTTTGTTTCTCGACCTACCAATATCCATGAAAACTGCAAACATTAGTTCCATTTTAAAAAGGCCTATCCAATACCATCATCTTTTCCCCATATAGTTATAAATACATAACTCCTTAACTTAGCAAAAGAAAGCACAATTGTTATCTGGCAATGGAATTTTTCGTTAATCCTTATAGTTAAGAGCTATTATCCGTATATTTCTGCACGCACGCTAATTTTGTAGGAAACTTACAACATGCAATGCCTATTTGCTTGATCTTGATCTTTCAGTTTCAAGACTCAGTATTTTGGCTATTAACTTATACCATCATCGAATGCCTTCTGCATCATCAATCTATAAATAGATCATTCTATAAACATAAACTTTTAGTGCTTATAAGAACAATAAAATATGACCTATATCTATGTGCATATTGTATATGGTTTGTGATCTATATTCATGTTTTCCCTATTATTAAAGAATACCAATCTAGTTGTTCAGTGCATCTTAATTTGTTTGACTGTCCGATTTTGGTCATAGAAAATGACGATTCGTTTAATTTCACTTTAATAATTACTTTTTAAACTGCGTTAGAATTTTTAGTTGTTAGTTTTCTTAGGTGCCCGTTAAAGCTGTTGATGGACTACTATATGAGATCTTACGTTAATCAGTTGGTGATCCTCTTTACAATGAAGATGACATACCCATTCAACTGAAATCGTGGCAAGCACAAAATTTCTTTATCACTACATTGCAAATGAAAGGATCTGCCTCGAGCATAAATGTGCAGGGCAGGCTATTGCATGCTTAGATAATTTTTTCTCTACCAAAGAGTTGCCATTTTGCAAGCTACGATATTGTTCCTTATCATAAAACCCTAGTTTGCTGCTATTTGACAGTATTGGTCTTGTTTGTTTGGAGTTACTAATAAGTTATTGAAATATATATTGGAGTTTTAGCATGATGCTTCAAGTGACAACGATTATGTGAAGGCCTCAGATTTAACATGACGACCAAGATTATATTGCCTGATCTCTGGTGCAAGCACTTGGCTAGAGATGGCTGGCTGGGTGTAGACCAACTTCATTGACCAATTGAGCTGCATTTACAACAAACTTTTCCTCTCCAATCTTTGTTTTGATGTTTAACACAATACAATATTATGCTTTGTTTTGTCTTCCTTAAACACACTTGTATCTGTTATGTTAATGATATGATCAACGAACACTTGAAGATGTGAGAAGAGTGAAACATGATCAGGCTGTCATTTTTTGTTCATATGCTTGTCGTTTGAAGGATTTATGAATCAAAAGTATCTTGATCATCCCAATATCCAAACAAAAGTATTTTAAATTAGATCTGATATGTGTGTCTAAAAGCGAAAACAACTCACTACTATTGGTCTAGGAACTTCACTCTTGAATGAAATTAAGTAATATAATTTAGGGACTTAATCCAAACCTTCCTGCAAACGTGGGATAACAGATTTGAAACAATGGGAAGGAATGGGAAAAGTACTTCGCTGCGAGGATGACGGACGGAGAGACAACATCGGATCATCGACTCTGTTGCGATGAGAAGGTTATAAAAAGGGATTTAGCTACAGAATGTGATTCAACCATAATGAAAGTGAAATTAACATGAACACACAATTAAATGAAGTGGATGACTTCCTTCGTGGCGTTGGTAGACAATAGGAGAAGGCGTTTGTGCACCTTGAGCCTAGTTGGATAAGTAGGGAAAGATGACTTCTTGCAAGGTTGATGATAGTGGAGGTCCTACTGAAGAGACCGATGTTGTTGTCACCACAACAGAGACGTGACGATGGTGGGAAGAGACGAAGAGAGAGAGATAGAAAAATCGTCTTTCCTCCGTGCAAAGGGCGACACCTCCTCCGAGGCCTCCTTCATCCCTGATGGCCACGGTGACTCCAACGGCTTCAGGAGGTAGCGAAGGAGGAAGTTGCGCATGGGGGCATGACAAACTGGAGGTGCTCAATCCGGACGGTCCTCTTCTCGTGCAATAGGACAACACCCCTCGACCACTTTTTTTTCACTAGTAGGATTCGAACCCTGGTCCTTTAAAGTAGGAGCCACTGCTTCTACCACCAGACCATTAAAGGGGTTCTCCTCGACCACTTGTCGAAGAAGGGTTTGGGAAAAATCTTTGATTTGCGATCACCTCAACTCGCCTTTCTGTTTCTCTGTTCATCCCCTCAACCAAACAACTCCAGCCACACGCGATGGCTGGAGAGCATCTCTTATCCCCCCTCTCCACAAAGAGAATAACCCATCCACTTCATTTCATTTTTTTACTTAATTGTTGGTCGAGACCTGTCCTTGAGCCCTTACGCATGCATTATGGAGCAACAATCTGCACCACCATCTCTTTTCATTTGCAATCACACCATTGTCTGGCTACTCGCGCAACCACACATCTTGATGGACCACCATGCGCCACCTCATGCATTAATAGCAGCAGCATCACGCCTTTGCCTCCCTCATTTTGGCACTATAGGGAGCGGAGAAGAAGAGGGAAGGGTTTATTCGTAGGAGGAGGACAACGAAGGCAAAGAGACTTTCAGAAGGCCAGTAGTCTAGAGATGGTGAGATACGTGGTTGACGAGAGGATTGGGTGGAAAACATACGGTGAAATGCTACCATAGGGAAGAAACCCAACTTTAGTAGCCATAGTTTGTACCCATGTCTTCTGTTTGCGTATATCAATATGCCGTGGAAGTCTAAAATAGGTGGGTTTAAATGAATCTAATTTGAATTAACTTACAGCTTGGTTTAAAATCCAGTTTGTTTAGCATATTGAAGGATTAAAACAGATTTTTGATAATGTCCTTTTCATACTCATTTACCTTCAACGATGTTACTTTTATACTCACTCTCGCTTCAATAAAGATTCTACTAATATTTGTATAGGTGGCTTTGTGCATTTCACTTCGATTAACATCCATTTAAATCAATAAATTATATATATAACAAGAGGTTAATGGGGCTGCCCCCTTGAGGGCTGCCTCCACGCCATTTTTGGCGTTTTTTTTATTTTTTTCAAAAAATATCATCATGTATATTCATCCCTATATCCCTCCTATATGCCATTCGAATTTCGGCAGAAACAGAGACTCTTACGACCTTCGTCCAAACAATCATTTTTTAATGGTAACAAGATTTTTTAAATCGACACCATCTCGATGGAGGCCGTAAGAGTCTCTGTTTCTGACGAAATTCGAATGGCATATAGGAGGGATATAGAGATGAATATACATGGTGATATTTTTAAAAAAATAAAAAATGTCGAAATAAAGGGCGAGGCAGCCATGTTGGGGGCAACCTCATTAAATCCATATAATAATAACTACACAAGAACACCTAAATTTTCATAATTTCCGTTAATAAACTTGCTAAGTTCCTTACATGATACTAAAGTTCCTTTTCATGCAATTTTCACTTCTGATCAACTAATAATGACATATGTATATTCTCATAAAATGTACATGTTTTATCTTACTCAAGTAACAATACATCTAAGTTGAGGTCATAATACGTTTTTTTAAAATCTTTTCTCAACCTCTCCTCAATGTTGTGATAAATTGACAATAAAATTAATAAATAAAATTTACGAAAATATAGTCATGACAAACATATATTGAAATTTATGTTTAAGGAAATATAGAATTAGATTTGATTTTTCGTCATGACTTGGTATCGGTCATCCCAATAGTATAATAATGTAAACTTTATATAAAAAGCATGACATGTATTTTTTGAGATATTTTCTACGTCAAATCATATATACACAACAAGAACCAAAATAATGAAATCTACAAAATAAGAGATGGTGGATGTTATTAAACGAGTTAGGCCTCATGACATGGCAACAACAGATTTGCCACAAAATTTTAATAATATTATAAATGATCATACATCCTACCCATCTTAACTTTGATTTGGATAGAACTTCTATCAGTTGAATAACTATCTTTCTACATAATATGGTGAAGGAGAGGGATCATCAAAATTGCTAATGCCTCCATTCAATAAAATAACAAATAACAATCCAGGTTATTTCATATATATACTGAGGTGATCATAAATGATTACATAAAAAAATTAAAAATCAAAATAAACTACATTTATAGGGCATTTACGACGTAAAAGGAGTTATGTTTAAAAAATAAATATCAGAGTATATTATGAACAAATGAGTAAATTCTAAACTGTATTGATGTTAAAAGTGTACCAAGCCAAAGGATATCTACGTAATAATAGAGTAACTAGTGTATTTGCCCACGCTTCGCGGCAGGTTGAAAGAAATACATTTGTTTGTAATATTTTTAAAATTATTGAAATTAAGCAAGATATCATATTACATTTCTTACATAATAGATAAGTAAATACAACATCTTTAAAATACTCCTATTGATATCGTTAAGCATCAACTCACATAGAATAATTATTAATCATTGATTAAAAACAACCAAATTATATTTATCATAAAACTATATTTTTTTTGAAAAAGGACGTATATCTAGCATTACTAAATAAAAATTTTGATAACAAATTAAAATTATTCAGTTGCATTATAGGCATGCAATTTATTTCAATTATAAATCACACGAACAACTAAAATTCATTGAATATTATAAAATTTATATATTTTTTAGAAAAAAGGTTATATAGAGTAGAGTACAAGTAAAAAAGGTTTAAAATATCCATTCATTTTATTCATTTATTATATATTTGACATTAGTTTTATCTACGTTGTTATTTGTACCACAATTATATCAATCTATGATCATCGTTTGTCAAAATGTAAATTAAAAATCTATAACAATTGATAATATATGATTAAAAATTTGTAAAAAATATAAATATAATATTCATTTGATGAATATATATAAAATTGGATTTACTATCTATTAGATTATAGAATTTTATGTATGAAAATATTTTATGCATGAAAATATTATTTTTGACTATATAATATGGGGTTGATGGGGCTGCCCCCTGGGGGCAGCCAACATGGCTGCCCCTCCCCATTTCGGGTGCAAAATTTTTTATTTTTATTTTTTTTGAAAAATATCATCATGTATATTCATCCCTATATCCCTTCTATATGCAACTCAAATTTCGTCAGAAACAGAGAATCATACGGCCTCCATCCAGACAGAGTCGATTTAAAAAATCTTGCGACCGTTAAAAAAATGACATCTGGATGGAGGCCGTAGGAGTCTCTGTTTCTGTCGAAATTCGAATGACATATAGGAGGGATATTGGGATGAATATGCATGGTGATATTTTTCCAAAAAATAAAAAAAATTACCTAAAAATGGGGTGGGGGCAACCCCATTTTCCCATATAATATTTAGGATATGATTTACAGTTTTTACTAATATATTTCTTTCATTAGTTACATTTGATTATAGAATTTTATTTATGAAAATACTATTTTTGACTATATAACATAGGGAATAGGTATGGATATTATTTCTAAAATCATACAGATATATACATATTGATCGATAAAAATCCACATAAAATGATCATTAATATAATGTTCATTTAGAAGGCCTATCGTAATTTAAAGTATCATGTAAAAAGCCTCTTATACACTTGTATGGTATGAGTAAATGTATACATATAATATAAAAAATGAACTTATACAATCAAATGTAATATGAAATTTAAAATGATCAATTATATATGTTAAAAACCTACTGTTATCACTATAACAAAATTGAGCTATAGTGACGGTTTTGAAAAAATCCGTCACTAAATTAGCCGTTGTTAAATATATAATGACGATATTATTCGTTGCGAAATGAGTTTTCATACTCAAAATTAGCAACGAATATCATATCTGTCGTTATATCATTAGCAACGGTCCACATAGCGACGCTTATCCGTTGCTATTTTCCAAAATATCAACTAATCTCGCTATTTTTTTAGTTCAAAATTTAGCGACGATTAATTAAAATTTTGAAAAATAGCAACGGATAAACGTCGCTATATAGACCGTTGTTAATGATATAACGACATATATGATATTCGTTGCTAATTTTGAGTACGAAAACTCATTCCCAACGAATAATATCGTCATTATATATTTAACAACGGCTAATTTAGTGACGGATTTTTTCAAAACCGTCACTATAGCTCAATTTTTTTGTAGTGTATGTTGGCATTTGCGTTTTTAAAAAATAAGATCAGATAATTATATAAAGATGTAGATGTGATTAAAATATGTATATTTTTTTTTGTGGAGACGATGCCATAAAAATGCATATATAATAAAATTAGTATTTGGATCACCTATGTCAAAATCATTTATCAAGGAAGTTATATCTGGTTATACGAAAAGTCCAAAAATCATATCATTTTTGTTATATAAATATTTATAAAAGTTATTTATAAAATATTTTGGTAAGTAATTATGTGTGTGTGTATATACTTGTAACATTGATAGTTTCATGTGAAATTATTAACATTCTAGCATATGTAAATATGGAGGATCATATTTGTATTATGAAATACCTATAGAGGGATATATAAAAAAACTTACATGTGTGATGATTATAAAATACTTGAGTGACATCGAATGATTAATTATGGTATATACAAAAATTCCTACTGGTAATGACATTAAATTACAAAATTGAAAAGCAATAACATGATTCATATTTTACTAATGGTAAAATATGATGAAAAATAAATCAAATATGTGTACATATATTACATTTTAATTTTACTTCTTATTGATAATTTAAGTTATTTTGAAAATACATTATTATTATATTATTAAAAATTTTAAATTATGTCACTTTTCCTTTTTATTATTGTAAAAATACGTAGCTATTGAATTTTTTTAACTGTATTGAATATTAATTTTTTGTATTATGTAGTATGTATATACTAATCCAAAATTAGTTTCTAACTTATAATTTAAGTTATTTTGAAAATACATTATTATTATGTTATTAAAACTTTAAATATATGTCGATTTTACTTTTTATTATTGTAGAACACATAGTTTATTTAATTATTTTTAATTGTATTAAACATTAAACTATGTATATTTTGTAATATATATACATAGATTCAAAATTAGTTTCTAATCATGAATTAAGAAGATATTATAAAGAATAATATTCATGTAATAGAATATTCAAAATTAGTATATTCTGCAGGATTCATAGGATATAAAAAAGCAATTGCTTAAAAAATATTAAATATGAATGATTCCAAGAGTAGTTTTAGAAAACTACAATAATTTTTTTCCAAAGTAGTATATTTAAAAGGAAAATAACAGTTTTTAAAAAAATTATGATATATATAGTTCAAATTTTATAAAAAATATAAATATTATATGCTTTTGTCTTTATTTAATTAATATTAATATATTCCAAATCTGATGAAAAATATGTCAAATTTGTTTATATATTACATTTTAAAATCTATTCTTATTTTAATTTACATTATTTTCAAAATACATTATTATATTATTAAAATTTTAAAATTATTTCACTTTTCCTTATTATTATTTAGAAAAATGCAGTTATTGTATTTTTTTTAAATTTTATTAAATATTAAATTATTTGCATTGTGTAATCCATACACAATGATTCAAAATTACTTTCTAATCATGAATTAGTAAGATATTATAAAGAATAATATTTAAAATTAATTTGTTCTGCAATATACTACTTAAAATTGTTAAATATGAATGATATAGAGAGTAATTTTTAAAATTTATAATTATTTTTTCCAAAGTAGTAGATTTAAAAGGAAAATTTAAAAAGATTTTATGACTAAAATTTCAAAATTTATAAAGGATATAATATATGATTTTGCTTTTATTTAATTAATATTAATATATTTCTAATTGTAAAAAAGAGGAAATAGGAGACATAAAATGTGAATTGATGGAGACAAAGGGAGAGATAATATAAAGAGAGAGAGAGTGAGTGGGTAGGGAGAGAATATGGAGAGAGAGATCGAATGTGGAGAGAGGCAGTGAGATTGAGATATATTGTTTGTGAATCGATGGATAGAGAGAGAAAGGGAGGGAGAGAATATGAAGAAAGAGAGTGAGTGGATAGGGAGAGATTACGAAGAGAGAGAAAGAGCTCCCATGTTTGGGGAGGGGGCCGACATTTCAACCGATGGAATTGGAGAGAGAAGCTAGAGTGGGAGAGAATGGGAGGGGAAGAAAGGAGAGTAAGTCACGTGGCAGTAGAAGGGAGTGGGGATAGAAAAAACCCACTATTAGTGTGGGTTATAGATGTTGGGTGATTAATGTGTTTATAATGCATTTTATGTATTTATAGGGTAATAATAATGTTAAAGTATAAATTCTCTAAATATATTTATAAAATATATTTATGTAATGTCATAGCTCATTAATCTATATAAATTGTTTGCATATAGGTGTGTGCATGCGCACATGTTTAAATGAAATGAAATAATCTTAGTAAGTATGACATATTTATGCGTAAACTAAAATATTAAGATTCATCGTAAAAGGACCAATTGTATTGAGGTGATAAACTTGTAAAATCATTAATCACATTAATATGAACTCTTTGGTCACCTCGGTACTTACATATTTAGGTCACCTTAATAAATTTCAGGAGACAAATATTTATTTATATGTATATACTTTATATGTGTAATGAGTTATGACATAAAGTAATTATTTCGTTAAAAACTGTGCTTGTTTGGGAATCTTTTCCTTGTGCCATTTCACACGCAAATTCCTATGATATGCAGAGTAAGTCGAAGCAATATTTAGGCCCGAACGACATACAATGTCCTCTAATATCTGTAAGTGCACCATAGACCGTAAAAATTATTCCAAATACAACCATATTTATGGATCATAGTCATAAGATTTTGGTCCGAAAGAAAACATCACTAATTGTCTTTTACCGATATAGCTGTGGACATAAGTAATCAATATATACTTTTGTGGGCCTTTTAATACACACACATTACTTTAAAGCTTCATGCATCATATGCATAAAAGCAAATATGAAATCAAACATAACATATTATTTGGAAGATGCATGCATCAAACGTCAAAAGAAATAAGACAGACAACAAAAGAAAATATGACATCACCTTCAGCAGTAGACCTGTGGACGGTAAGAACAGACCGAAGCAACATCGTAAGAGCTACGGTGGCAATGGTATCACAATGCTGCACAATGTCCTGGTAAGAAGGCCTCACCCCTATGCATAAGTTTATCCACACCGAGTAAAAAAACAGATATATTATAATCAAATCTACACACCTTACTTGGTAAGAAGACCTCACCCCCTATGCATTAGCTTATCCACACCAAGTAAAAAAGTGAAAATATTACAATCACATCAATACACCTTATCAATATAATGATGATACTAATCCTAGAGGCGCTTATCTATGTGTCTATTTATATACATATATAAAATATATAATACAACAGGGATTCAACAATGGAAATTTGGAACAGTCAGACTACAATAACTGAAGAGTGATTTGGGCCCCATGTTTCTAACAATGGAGGTAACAATTGCAAAGCCATGGGTCTCCAACCGACGAATCAGAGCGCAACATTGGAGAAAAATATTGGAAGTCATATGAACAATAATTGAAACAATAACAACCCACATGCTTTAATATATAGTTAGATAGGCCTTGTTAGAAGCCTGCTATTTCACTGTAAAAATTTAGTCGTATCAGTGCCGTACTCGTGCCTCCTATCAAGAAAAATGAACATTATTGCATGAGTTCCTTTTCTTTTAGATTTTCACTTATGCCCTTCATATGCATACCTTTCTTGCAATTATACTTGCACATTATATTCTTATACAATTCATAGTAGTGACCTTATTTTGTGAACGTGGGTCCTCGTATAACACTAACTAAAAGGGCGGTCCTATGAATTTTGTAAGAATTCACGAATACAAGTGTAATTGCAAACAAAGTTAATCATATAATATCGTTAGAAAATCAATAAGGAATGCAATTATTATCGTGAAATATAAAATCACTAAAATAATGTATTTATTAACAATTAATGTTTTTCTGGTTTTTTACGAAATAAAATGTAAAATTTCGAGGAATATTGTACTGTGCTTCACATTAAATAATACTGTATTTGAGATTTTCTAATAGAGTTTCATAAGATAATCTCTTTTTTTAAGAAGTTATATATTTTACTACTTGAATATACATATGCATTTATGTATAAATGCATGTATGTGTACATGTAATTTAGAAATTTATTTGTATAGAATGTAAACAGAAGTCAAGCAATAAAAATGAATCAAAGACATACAAAGTAAAACTTAATCTAGGATCTTTGAATGACATGTATAATATAAGTAAAAATAGTATGGATATACCATTTGACCTGTTTCTGATTTATAAAGAAAACTGGATATACAAGTGGCAAGATAGTGTAGCTACAATTATTGTTGCAATGTCTGCTTCACAAGATATTATATATCTTGTACACGATTGAAATCTGCATATTGGTTTGATGGTCTTTTTTCAAGTGAACGGTATCTTTACAATATTAATACATATGATAGACATTATACTTGACATGTATTTCACGTGCAATAAAAAAACTTATACATCATTACAATATTAATATGTGTGTGTTATTATACACTCATACATAAATATACTTAAATGAAACGTTATAATAAGTTAAAAAATTCCATGCACATAATTCAACAAAATAATATATATAAGTTTCACTTGTGAGCTTATGAAAATGAGTTCTTAAAGTATTTTTCACATATATTAAAAATCAATCGCGACTAATTGTTTCTCAACGAAAAAATATTGCACACTTTTCTCAGGTGCATTATCGATTAGCGACAAAATTGTGAGACAATGATTATTCACCTAAAATCACCTTGATTATCCATCTTATTTCAAGAAAGTAATTTTGATCAACATCTTGTCTATCGTCTCAATCTTCATTGCTAAAATTATCTAGCATCCTTCTTTATTCAATTATATGTTTCACATCAAACATCATTAGACAATGTCTCATTGTATTTCCTCAATCCTTATACTAGATGCATGCTTCGTCGTTCATGATATTGTCATCCACTGTCATACTCCTTGTCCGCCTTTTTATTGCAACTTTTATTGTTTCTTTATCTCTTACTGTTATTGTGTGAGCTGATATTGATATCGTATAATAAAGAGCAAAAAGAAAAGAAAAAATACCATTAATTAAAAGCTTATAAAACTAATTATGATAGGTTAATTGGCGTTTTTTTCCTACAAATAAATTATCCTTCCAAACCTCTCTTATCTTTATGTGGAAAATCATTTTCACCGCCCAAGAATTTTGACCTTGCCGTGGATTCCATGTTATTCGGGTCTTCGGACGCGGATCTCGGGTCGCCTCCACGTCCGTATCTGTGTGATCGTGTCCCTCTCTCTTGTCGCCCCTATCCGTTTGGCTATCCATAACACCACCACTCCGAAGAAGACCACCTCCGAGCGCGCACCACACTGACACTTCCCCGCACACCTTCTTCGCTCAACACCCCAATCCGCGGCTCGCGGAGGAGGAGGAGTCCGATGCTCAGGTTCCATGGCGTGCCTCCTGCCACAGTTTAAGTGCCCCCCGGACTCCCACCTCGTCGCCAAGCCCTGTTACCAGCACCCACAGTGTAAAGCCCCGATATTGTTGTTTTTTTATCCGTTCAGGTTTAGTTGTAGTGGAGGAACGAAGCTGCTTTCGCGTTTTCGATCCATGGGTAGCTGCACAATTTGCTCTTGATGGAGGGAGGAAGGTGCTGTTTTTTTGTTCGCAAGTTGTGTTCTTGGATTGGGGTTGGGTCCGGCGCTAATATCGTATTCCGTTAGGGGTCCATAACGAGCAGGACAATGAGTCTCGCATTAGTGTAGATTGGCAAAGGTGTTGGCGTGGAGGTGAAAGTTGGGATATTGTTTTTGTTTACGAAATATAGCCCTCCGAAATAATCAAAGATAGCGTCTTTTCCTTTAGAAATGGTCAGGTATCTCCGCGAAGCGAACTTGGGGAAATGCACAAGGTTCACAAGTGCGATTCTTGGGAATAATGTGGATCAATGAGAGTCAGGGTACTGTGCGCAGTGTTTTAAACCTTGGTCTGCTTTAGTAACATTATACTTGACGAGATAGAAACGTTGTAATGCCATACTGGAAGAAGGCAGCTTGGGGCCCGGAGGCATGGGGAGGGACCTTGACCATTGTCACTGAGCCCCAAAGAATGGACATGTATCCATTCGCGTTTTCCACTTAACCATTATCTCTCACACCTTGCCCTCCCCCTAAGGCATTCCTCATGGTAAAACGTTTATGTGTAATAAGACATTGCACAAATGTGTTTGCATGGGCCAGGGAGAAAAGATGGGGTTTACGGAGGGGGACTGCAGATGCGGAATGAGAGATAGAAACCAGATCATACCATATTGGCTAACTCTATAGCAACATTAGAACTACTGTTCTTGGTACAATCGAGTTTTCCTTAAAGGTCTCACTCCAGCAATAATCTTCCCAACAAAACAAGAAAATTTTGCCATTTTGTGGATATTCCTACGACAGATCAGGCCTAAACCTCTAGAATCGTGGTGGTAAGACGGTCAGATGATTCAATTGCGCAACCTTTAGGGAGCCAGCATTAGACACATGGTTATTGTACTTGCTTGTTTGCGAACACGTAGCTTTTAGTTTTGCGAACGTTTTGCTTCTGGTAGGTCTCTGTTATCTGACTTTTTAGGAGAGAAGAAATCTTGCCAAACTTGATTCATTGTGTGAATGAAACTACAAGTTTAGAAAGCAACGCTGAAACGAATCCGTTCCAGGGATTGGGTGGAGGAATTTGGTGCAATCATCAAGTAGGAGGCTCTGATGTTAGGGGATTGGCGGAAAAATTACTGTATTTAAAGAAGCTCCTTATTGCATTCAGGAGGGAAACACGTGAGAGGCATGGGAAAATGGGGCTTGAGGAAATGCACCATTTGGACAAAATTGAGGGGGAACGTAACTTGGTTGGGAAGGAGTTATATCTTCGTTGGCTTCAGGAGAGAACTATTGAGGATAATGATAAGAAGTGGGAGTTGGAATTGAGACTAAGGTTATGTCAGAAGTGGTTTGGGTGACAGAGATGTAAACACAAAATTCTTTCATGAAATGGTTAATGATAGACTGATAGTCGCATGAGGAACCTCATCCACTCGATCTCTGTGGATGGGGAGTGGTTTCACGGAGAGTGAGATATTTGGTTCTACTGTTGTCTGTAATTTTAGCGCATTAAGTAGGTAGATTCATACTCGAGGATGTTGCTTGGTCACGGTGTCTACTATCTTTCCCGAAGCAGTTAGATGGCCTAATCTGAGAATTCTCCATCACTGAAATTTAGGAAGTTGTGTTTGATTTGAATGCGGATGGCTCTTTTGAGTTTGACAGTTTCCATGTTTTCTTTTTTCACGAGTTTTGGGATGTGGTGGCAGCGACTGATGAGTTCATAAATGGAGATGTAGTTTTGTCCGTTTGATTAGAGCACTCATTTTTCTTCTACTGGGGAAGGTTGTTGAATCAATAATTGACGATTACCATTTAAATGCTTTGTCAAATGCTACCTATTTTTTTTGAGGCTCCAAATGCTACCTATTTAATTGTTGTTAAAGCGGTGATGGATTTGAAGACTTAGCTACTTGAGGGTCTATATGGAAGTGGACATGTAATGATTAGAAATGGAGACCAATTATTAAAGCAAAATATAGTATACGACTCTGTGAGAAGTACTCGTAATTTTTCTCTTATTGTTGTCATTGGACACAGATTGGAAGGATGTAAGAAGATGAAGATTTCCGTAGAAGGAGATGCTTTTGGTCAACAGAAACAATTATCCTTTGGGATTGTTTTTTTCAACAAAATTGTGGGGAGAATCTTTTTTCAAAATGTTATCATCATCAATCTTCACCTTAATTCCTTTACCATTGCTTTCATCAAAAGTGCACTCGATATATTCAGTCTTAATCCTACTGATACAAAATCCTTTAATCTCCAATGCATGTCTCCAGAACTCAAGCTTCTCATTTACTCCATATCTAGTCTCATCAATCAACACAATATCATCAGCGGATAACATACACCAAGGTATCTCATCCTGAATGTAACTTGTCAACTCGTCCGTAATCAAAGTAAAAAGGAATGGACTCAGCGTCGAACTTCAGTGCAGACCAATGTTGATGTCAAAATGGTCAGTCTTCCCAGATTGTATCCTTACACAAGATGAAGTTCTATCATACATATTTTCCGAGGTTAATGTATAGGACATGCATTTGTCTCTTCTTCAAAATTTGTTGTTTAGCTTTTGGCTAACTGGCTCAAGTACAAGATTGTATTGTGTCATGTCTGCGGTCGGTCTTCATTTTTGATAGTCTTTTGATGGATGAGTTGTGATGGCTAAGGAGGTAATTGGTGATTGGGATCCTAGAAAGGTGATTGGTTCCCTTTGGAAGGAGAATTTTCCAAGGCATATGATTGTATTGATTGGAGGTTCATCTGGGCGTCTCTCCATGAGAGATGATTTTATGAGCTTTAGAGGAATGCGTGGATGAAGAGATGCACTACTATAACTTCTCCTTTAGTATTGATTAATGGGCGATCAGAAATGGTTTCTTTCAACCCCAAAGGGGTATTCGTTCAGGTTGTCCACTGGCTCCTCTTCTTTTTGTTGTAGTATGCTGATGACACTTTTCTCTTCATTGAGGGAGAAATTGAAGTGAGGTTGATATCTGTGGTGCTGTACATTTTGGTGACATCTCGTGCCTTCAGATGAATCGATCCAAGTCCTCTTTTGTTCCTTTTGGGCATTCAACGTATATTATTGAGGAGTGCAGGGCCATGCTAGCAACTCCAACACTTATCCCAGATTTTCGTTGGTGATATGTAGTCTCCTTGGGTTGACTGGTTGCCACTGATCGAGAAGCTTAAGGAAAAGGTGGCTAGTTCAAAGGCATCTTTCATTTCAAGGGGTATGAGACTGGTTCTCTTTTGTTTGGTGCCCTCTGCCATCCCTATCTTTTTCCTTTCCCCGTGCTTTATCCTGATGGGGATCATGAAGCATCTTGGTATTATCACGTGTAAGTTCTTTTAGGGCAGTTTTGGTAGATAAAGAAGGCATTACTTTGGTTGATTAGGATGCGGCGACTTAGCTTATTGCTAGTGGAGGTTTATGGTGTACTTCATCTTTAGAGATGAATATGGTGCTTCTCGTTAAATAGGTGGTCAGAATCCGGGGTGGAGGGGTATGAGTTCTATTCTCTCCGTGGGTTCACCTTTTTTGGAACACGTCTTGGGGGACATGAGCGGCTTCCTTATCCTCCTCGACGACTAGTCCAGAACGAGGACCCTTGCTGAGCAATTCTAGTAACTGTTTGTGTTGGTTCAAAATCACGGGATCAGTGTATCTGAAGCTTGGGCTAATGGGACTTGGTTGCCTACTTTTCACGCCAATTTTTCAAATTAGAGATCAGAGAGTTTATTCTGTTGTGTGCTTTTTTATAGGTATTGATGTCCCATCATCATCTTGCGACCATTGGGTTTGGTTGACGGGTATATTTCAGTTTAAAAAATCTTATATAGCAACCTCTTAGTCAACTATTTTTTATCCTGGTATTATGTATGCGGATTTTAAGAACATTTAATATTGTCATATTCCTCCTTGGATAAAGATTTTCTTGTGGATCCTATGTTGGGGCCGCGTGTTGACTAACTCTCATAGGGCAAGATTGTTTCGTGGTAGGAAGACTTGTGTTCTATGTGTGTCGTGGCCCATGGGCAACGAGGATATGGAACACCTTTTTTCTAGTATGAGGGATCTATTGATGTTTGGCCTCTGACGGTCTCTATATTAGAATGTAGGAGCTTTGATAGTGATATAGTTCTTGCAATTGCTAATGTTTGGGTGCTTTGGTCATTCAGGAATAGGGCAATCTTTCATTAGGAGAAAATCTATATAGAAAATGTTTAGGAACATGCCAAGGTTCTTGTTGAGTCGGGGCATTTGTAAGTTTTAATTCTTAATTTTTATATACAAGTAAAAATGAATGGGTGGACGTTATTTTGGATGCTCATCTTTTTTCCTTGAAAAAAGCTGATAATTGTTGCCTTTTTCCCTCCAATGAAAATGAGGACTTGGAGCTCCTTTTCTTCGATTGTGCTCTCCTAAGTGAGGCTTGGGGGAAGACTCGGCATTCAGTGGTTGGACTCGGTTTATCTGAAGAATAAATGCTCTCAACCTCTTGCTATGATATGAGCATTGTGGTTGTAGAGGATTGATGCCATTTTTAGATATGATGGACCTTAATTTGACTCACGACCCAAGCTCCTGGGAGGGGGTATAGTAACAACCTCCTTTGGACGGTAAGTTCTTTGTTTTTAGTGCAATAAATTTCAGAACTTTCATTTGTCATCCTTTAGCTGTTTAAAATTGTATATTGTAATCTCCCTTCTTCATATGGTTAGTCCATTTAAGCGCACATGCATTTCGTAATAATGATGTAATAGCTGTATTTGAGCAAAGTAGAAACCTTTTATCCCACTTCACTTTCGGAGAAAGTATCTTTCAGACCAGAATTGTTTTACTTTGGGTACGTTTTAATGTTATCATTGTTACACAACCAACTCGTATCAAATGGCTTTGAGTGGGTTCTCTCAAGGTATCGGAGATATATCGAACAAATAATCTTAGATTGATCTTGTGTGCTACCAACATGTAATGGTTTAGCCTCTCGCTTAAGACCTCCTGTATTTTGTTGGACTCCTCTATCGATTTTATCACAATTCCCTTGTATATATATATAGTTTGCTGCACTATTATTAATGTGAATGACATGCCACATTTCTCTAGTTCTTGCATCAATATTGACCATAATAGCTCTCCAGAATCAATCCTCTTTATTCCTTGTATGCGATCTACCTTGTTCAAGTGTAAAGCTAAAAACAAAGTCACCAACAGAATTGTTCATTAAGTACATTCTACTGCATTGATTAAAATACTAATACATCGATGCCAAGTGGAATACTTAATGTATAAGGACATGCTTATCTGGTTATTGATTTTTTCATATTGTTTCCACCACTCTGAGATAGGGTTTTCCTTCTCATTGCCCCTGAAGTTATTATACATACAAGCATGGAAGACCGTATCGATATCGATATCGTTTCGGTCCGTCCGGAAATGGATATATAAGGATATATTGACGATATATTGACGATATCGGTGGAAATGTCGAAAATGGCTCAAAAAGTCATTTTTTTGGTATTTTTCAGAAATTAAGGTCATCCAATATATTAAAACAACAAATAATCTACAAATACACACTTATATCACACATATCGGTCATTTATAGACCATATATCGCACATATCGGTATCACACATATCGTTGATTCTTGACTTATAAATATTGGAAATGGATTCCATTCAAGTTCTTATAACATGAAATACTACAAATATACACTTTATAACACACATAGATAATTTATGAGGACTATGATCCTTAAACTGCACATATCGGTCATATCGATTGGAATATATCGATGATATTGTTAGTTGTTGACCTACTATATATATATATATTGAAAATGGAGTTCATCCAAGTTCTTTGATCACTAGATAACTTCCAAATGTATTCTTACTCTCTTGCATCAGACATATCAATAATGATTAACGAGACAATCATTGTTTGGTATAAAGATTTATCTATTTACAGGCTACATTAATAAATGAAAAATATCCAAATCAATTTAACATTGTAAAAGAGATGACCACCAAGAATTCCGCGACGGATTTGAATAGGCTCCCTGCCTTGTTGTCTCTCATAGCGGATCGCGAATTCAATGATCTCGCAATAGTTTTCCCATGTCATGTACGAGTACATAACCTTATAATCCATGATATCTACATGTATTGATGGTCATCGATCTCTATGAGTATTCCGAGTCGAGGATAAGCATTGCTGCGAAGTACTAGCTTAAGATCCTCGGGATGACGACGACGAAGTATGAGAAGATCTCTGCGGAGGAGGACCTGGAGGAGGAGCGTAGTACTCAGGGAAGAATCCGAAACTGTCACCACCAAATCATGTTTCCTAACTACTAAACAAGAGATCCAACTCCATCCATCCATAACATCTCTTAGTAAACACACAAAAAATCAAAATCCCCAAATTTTATGAAAAAAAACTCACTAAATTGTGGATCTACTTTTTTTAATTTTTGGATTTATTTAATTAGACACATTTTGTTAACAAAAATCACCACCAAATCATGTTTCCTAAATCCTAGACAAGAGATCCAACTCCATCCTCCATAACATCTCTTAATAAAAACATAAAAATCAAAAGCCTCAAATTCCATGAACAAAAAACTCACTAAATTGTGGATCTATTTTTTAAAATTTCGGATTTATTTAATTAGACACATTTTGTTAACAAAAATCACCACCAAATCATGTTTCCTAACCCCTAAACAAGAGATCCAACTCCATCCATCCATAACATCTCTTAATAAACACACAAAAATTAAAATCCTCAAATTTCATGAACAAAAAATTCAATAAATTGTGGATCTATTTTTGTTTAATTTTCGGATTTATTTAAATACACACATTTTGTAAATAAAAATCACCATAAATTATGTTTTCTAACTCCTAAACAATATATACAACTACATTCAACCACAACATTTCTTAATAAATGCATAAATATCAAAATCCCCAAATTTCATGAAAAAAACTCAATAAATTGTGGATCTATTTTTTTTTTAAATTTTCAGATTTATTTAAATACACACATTTTGTAAACAATAACTCCTAAAAAAGAGATCTAAACCAATTCATCCATAAGGTCTCTTAATTACTACACAAAAATCAAAATCCCCAAAATTTGGACCCCAAATTACATGAAAAAGAAGATTATGCAACACATAACAAACATGAGAACAAAATTACTAACTAAGGAAGAGGAAATCTCACCTCAAAATGCAAAGGAAGAGGAAATTGATGAGCTCCTTGCAAGGTTGCAATGCTAAGGTTGAGATGGAGGATATGGCTGTCGAAATGCCTCATTTAAAGGTAAAAAAAGTATCCAAAACTTAGCAAGGAAGAAAAGAATATGCACTGTATTGACAATATATCGGCGATATATCGCCGATACCGTGTAAAAGGAGATACATCTAAATATCGATATGGGGGGGGGGTCGTCGAAATCGATATATCGACGATATATTGCAGATATATCACCGACACGACCTTCTATGCATACAAGAACAACAAAGCCTTGTCCCAAATTAAGTAGGGTCTACTACATGGATTTTTTTCTCTCCATTCATATTATATTGAGTCGTTCTTGGGCTAAGATCTAAATAACTAAGATCCCTTCTGATAATCTCATTCCAACACTTCCTGGGCCTTACTCACAATTTCTTGACCGATACAACATCCCAAATCTCGCATTTTCTAACTGGTGCATCAGTCAGTCTCTTTTGCAAATAGTTAAACCATCTTAAGAGGTTTTTCTCATATTATCCTTTATCAGAGCTACACCTACTTTCCTTCTCACCGCACTTACACCTTAGCATTTTCATTTCTGTTATTGTCATTCTTTGCACATGTATATGGTTCACTGGCCAACATTCAAATCCTTAGTGCATAGCAGGTCTCACGACTGTTTTGTAATACTTTCCTTTGATTTTCAAAGGATTTTTCTTATAACATAGAGCATGCATTTATTCTATGAGTAGCATCTCCATCGATTTCCCCATCATGTTGCAAAATCGATCCCAAATATCTGAAAGAATCTTTTTTTTGAATGTTATCATCTCCAATCTTCACATCAATTCCTTCATCACTGTTTCCGTCAAATGTGCACTCCATATATTCAATCTTAGCCCTATTTATATGGAATCCTTTAGTCTTAAAGGCATGTCTCCAAACCTCAAGCTTCTCATTTATTTCATCTACAGTCTCATGGTAGGGCTTTATCTTGTGTAAGGACCCAGTCTTGGAAGACTGGATATTTTGACATCAACATTGGTTTACATCAAGGTTCTGCTTTGAGTTCATTTCTTTTTACTTTGATTATGGACGAGTTGACCAGTCACATTCGGGATGAGTTACCTTGGTGTATGTTATTTGCTGATGATATTGTGTTAATTGACGAGACTAGAGATGGAGTAAATGAGAAGCTTGAGGTCTGGAGACATGAGTTGGAGACTAAAGGATTTCGTATAAGTAGGGCTAAGACAAAATATATGGAGTGCACCTTTGATGGAAGCAAGAGTGAAGGAATCGAGGCGAAGATTGGTGACGATAACATTCATAAGAGAGATTCCTTTAGATATCTGGGATCTATTCTGCAACATGATGGGGAAATTGATGGAGATGTTACTAATAGAATAAATGCTGGCTGGCTAAAGTGGAGAGGAGCCTCTGTTGTTCTATGTGATAAGAAAATTCCTTTAAAAATTAAAGGAAAGTTTTACAAAGCAGCTGTAGGACCTGCTATGCTTTATGGATCTGAATGTTGGCCTGTGAACCATAGACATGTGCAGAGAATGAATGTAGCAGAAATGAAAATGCTAAGGTGGATGTGTTGACACACGTAAAGATCGGATTGGGAATGATGCAATCAGAAAGAAAGTTGGTGTAGCTCTGATCGAGGATAAGATGCGAGAAAACCGCTTAAGATGGTTTGGACATTTGCAAAGAAGATCAGTTGATGCACCAGTTAGGAGATGCGAATGTTGGGATGTTGAGCTGGCTAAGAGAGGGCGAGGACGACCCAAGAAGTTTTGGAAAGAGACCATACGAAGGGATCTTAGTTTTGTGGATATAAGCCCGGGATTGGCCCAAGATAGATCTGAATGGAAGCGAAGAATCCATGTAGCCTAACCTACTTAATTGTGGGAAAAGGGCCAAAAGGCTTTGTTGTTGTTGTATAGTCTCATCAATCAACACAATATCATTGGTGAACAACATATACCAAGGTATCTCATCACATTACATATGAATAATTGAGAAGAAAGGGCACTGGATAGATACAACAGTTAGGGTGAAGATGGTCGTCTTTGCTAGGAAGGTCTTTACTTGGGAGCGTAGCAATGAGTATAGAGATATGGAAACTAAACCAGAAAACAAAAGTGAAAGGATCAGAGCCACTTGGATCAATGTTCAGGAAGGCGGTATGCGGTATTCAGTCGGAGGGGTCACTGCATAGAGAGTATGCGGTATGCGGGAGAGTATGCGTGGAGTATGCGGTTTTATTCGGTTTGGTATTTTTTATTATTAAAAATATAAATAATGTTTTAATATCATGTTAATATCATCTAAATATTATATCTCTTGATTATTATAATAAAGAATTGAAGGTACAAGGAACAAAACTATTGTGATAAAAAGTAATATAGAGTTAAATGAGCAAAAACATCAATTGAAAGAGCGCTAAGTCATGTGTCCGAGTTTAGGTTAGTGTTTTAGAAAATGTTTATTTGAAAATCGGTTGCATACTCGGCCACATATACGGTATACTCGGCCGAGTATGCGGCCTGACCCATTAAATTGCCGATTTGGTCATACTCGGAGCGCCAAGGCTTCCGAGTATGAGTATGCGGCTGAGTATATGGTCTACTCGACCGATTTTCTGAACACTGACTTAGATGAAGTACAAAGTTGCACAAAGGAGAGGGGTTTCCCATCGAGTCTTGAAATCAAAGTAGGGACCTGTTTGCTTTGCTCTCTCGCTTACCAGAAAACGAGGATTAACTAACTATAAGTAGTTCTCAGTTGAAATCTGAGAGCAGTCATGATTCTTAAAAAAATTCCTTGAAGCATTTTTGTTGCAAAATGCCTCAAGGCTATTGCCTTGGGCGGACTTGGTGTGGTGTATCATGTATGCCTCAGAATGCCTCGAGTAGCTGCGGCATATGCCTCAAAACAGTTTTGTTTACGAAAAAACACCTCGAGGCTATAGCTTGGGGGCAGACTTGGTGAGGCACGTGCCATAGTTCAAGTGAGACAGTTAGGTAGATCACCAAGACATATGCCAAGGGCCAAGGCACAACCGAGGTGTTTGTTAAGGTGCCACCTTAGTTTCATGCGCTTATGGATCCTTAGAATTCCAAAAAATTAAATCCTTGAGGATTGGACAAGCTCAAAATCTTGGTTTGTTAGTCCATAAGTTATCTTAGTTCTAATTTAACACACATGTTAGCTTTGCTTGCATCATTGCATTTGTTTGGTGCGGTGCATTGTGAATTTTAACTCAAATGTTATGTTGTCATATATCTCTTTGATAAAATTGGTGTTTAATTCAACTTAGTATTGGTATATGATTTTACCTACATTGATTTGTCATGTCATAGGGCATGGAATTTGTTTTTTCATGAGTTTTATCACTAGTATTTTTTTATTAATAACGTCCTTAAAAATCATGGCTTACACCTGACTCAATGGGGGAGAATTTCCGCATTATGTGTGACGTTATTTCATACCTCATCATATAAGTATATCTTCTTGATTTTCTGCTGACAACGTTTTTCTAGACATTCGTTAAATGACAACAATTTTTTCATGAATGCATTTATTGTATGACCTTTATTTTCATGTCTACTAAAAGGAGATGTGTATCTTGTAAAGCCACTTATAATAGCATATGCATTATTTATATAATTTATTTGGGTGGAGCAGTGGAGTGGACCATGCTGGCCTGAGTGGAACCCAAAGCCTGACTCGAAAGAAACCAACCTGGTTCGAGCCCATAATTTATGTGCCCTGGGCCTGGGTCTGAGATTTGAGATCACATGCCTATACTAGAATTAAAAAAGAAAAGTTACAAAGGCCTAACCCGACCTGACTCGTGTTTGGGTCTACATTTTTGAGCCTTAGGCCAAGTGCGGACCCTAAACTCATGAAAATATTGGGTCTTGGATGAGCCAGGGCTCAATATTTTTCAATGGACTTGGGCTAATAGACCTAATGGGTTAGGGTTGGGTGCAGGCCCATGATCCACCCAACTATTCATTTTACAAAACGTAAAATCGGACTATTTTCATTAAAAAATATTAGAGTAGAAGGCTTCACCATATTTAACTGGTTTTAACACCTATGCTCCTCTGAGTTTTCTCAGTTAAACTTTTGTCCCTATATTTTTTACAGCAAAACTCGTGCCACTGACTTATTGCAATGTAAATACTAGTGTTCCTCTGTCAGCAGTGGGGGGTCGGGGGCAGAGGGTCCAAGTATGGAAGGTCGTATCAATATAGTTTCGATATCATGTCGATACAATATTTCGACGATATATTGCCGAAATATCGCCCATATCGACACCCTTTTGTGAAGGAAATGCCTGAAAAGGAGGATATATCGGCATTATCGATGCCAATATCGGTCTCGTCTCGATATCGATATATCAGCAATATATCCCGATATTTCCTTCCATGGACCAAGAAGGGCTTGGGGTAGAGGGGTTGGGGTCGTGTAGGGTGGGTGCAGGGGATAGGAGTCACAAGACATGTTGGAAGCGAGGAGGTAGGGCGTAGGTCGCATGGACGTTGTAGGTGAAGGCCTGCAGACGGAGGACTACGAAAGGAGTAAGAGGAGGAGGTGAGTCTTAGGAGGCGGAAGACACATAAGGAGTGAAACTTATGTCATTGCTTTTAATTTCCATTTGGGAGGGGAATTAACGACAACTAACTAGAGGGGCATTGGTTTATTCAGTAGCTTTATTAGGGCATAAGCAATATTGCATAAAATATAGGGGTGTAATTGCAACTGTGAAAAGTTGGAAGGACACAAGTGCAAAAATCCCCATATTTAAATTAACTTATTTCACATTATAAGATTTTTTTCTGCTGGGTGCACTTTTAATGATGTCTCAAGTCCTTAGCAGTACGAAAACTTGGAAGGTCACAAGTATAAAAATCCCCGTATTTAAATTAACTTATTTCACATTATATCATTTTCTTCATGCTTATAAGATTCTCTTCACTTTCACAAACAAAAAAAGGGTTGAGTTACATAGGCATGCAATGTTAAATGGATCCGAACCCATGACCGATTAAAACATCAAGATAAAACAATTGTTTTTGAGAAAAAGAAGATAAAACATCGCAACTGATTTTACTGCTGCAATTCTTTAGACAGGATCGTGATGATACCACCCTCAGTAAAAGGTACAAAGACAATTGGGGCTTGTCTACTCGGTTTTTCCATAAAACTATGCCTGGTGTCTTTTTCGATGTTCATGGATTGTTTTCTCCTAAAGGGTTAATTGGTTAATCTTAATGTATATATAATTTTCATGTAAACAACACAAATGTTTTCAACTTTTCTTGTCTTACCAACTTTTATACTTGCATAGTGATGGCTTTGTTGATTGATTTTGCAGTCAGGATTCAAGAATATGCTTGTTTTCGGACACAATGTACGCTTTCCTCAACAACTTTGGTGGATACAGAGAAGCTGCAAATACCTTCATTTGAGCCCCTTTCGGCATCCTTGACATCGGTCAAACCATTGACATATGTTGGAGCTATTGGCCCACAATTGAAGGTCCACTACTTTCACTTACTATACTGTTCTTAAAAGGTTGCTTTTCTCCCGTCGTCAGTAATAGGTACAATAGATTCAAGTGGACTGGCTTACTCTGTAAATGAAATAGCAGTACTGGAAGGCACCTAATTTTGCTTTCATCATTGCTTCGCTGCTACCTGGTGGAGAAAATTGCACAAAGCTTTGTTCAAGTACCTTAATTTATGTACATCGTAAACCCTTTGGTGATCTTTGTATCTCGATCTGTATACAGAAAAACTTTGATAGAAAATTTGCTGCTGAAACTTTACTGGCTAATGAGGAGTCAGTAATAGCAGCAGCTGCTGCCGAGGCTGTAGCTCTTGCTAGGGCTGCAGTTGAGATGGCTAGAGATGCAGCCCAGATGGTTGGCAGCAATTCCTTGAAACAAGGGAAATCTGAAGAATCGCTTTCTGAAGTCACTCTTCTCCAATTAGAGATGGCTAGACTTTTTGCACTCGAGTCTGAAGAGAAAACTTTGCATTCTACCACTACAGAAGTTCAAAGTGAACAAATAAATTTAAATGGTTCTTCCTTAAATGTGGAACATGGTATCCTAGAAAACGAAAGAGATTCCCAAGAAGTCCAAGATTCTGAAGGCATAACTGTCAGATCAAGACGTCAAACTGAAAGAAGGGCCCGGAGATCCCGTGCAGCTGAAAAAATGTCAGCAGGCATTGCCTCCACCAAATCTGTGTCTTCTAGCAAGAAAAAACGTGCTACTCTACAAGATGTTGATTATTCTGATCCCTTGCGGTACTTGAGAGGGACAACCACAACATCAAGACTTCTTACAGCCACTGAAGAAACAGAGTTATCAGAAGGCATTCAGGTATAAGGATAAAACAAACCACTGATATTTTTGCTCGGAATGATGCTGTGGCAAACTTGAATGGCATGTGCAAGGAAGCTCGTGCTTTCGTGACCTAAGTATTTGTTGCAACTTTATGCAGGTTTTGCTAAAGCTCGAAAGACTTCAGGAGGAGCTTATGAAACGATTTGGAAGTCAACCAACGTTTGCTCAATGGGCTGCTGCTGCTGGTATCGATCAGAAGACCTTGAGAAAGCAGCTAAACTATGGAATCCTTTGCAAAGATAAGATGATCAAAAGTAACATACGGCTTGTCATTTCAATTGCAAAGAACTATCAGGGTGCAGGGATGAACCTCCAGGATCTTGTTCAGGTTCTTGCCCATTATAACGATAGGGCTTCGAGTTTGTTCTGCAAAATTTTTAGTGAGCTTTAGTACCCATTCTTTCTTTTGTTCCCAGGAAGGTTGTAGAGGCCTAGTAAGGGGTGCTGAAAAATTTGATGCATCCAAAGGATTTAAGTTTTCAACTTATGCCCACTGGTGGATCAAACAAGCTGTTCGAAAGTCTCTTTCGGATCAGTCCAGAACAATTCGTCTGCCAGTAAGTACTTTGTAGAAAAAAATCCCAGAAATTTGCCTTTACAGCAAGTAAATATTGTTGGCCTTTTGAGTTCTATCTTTTCTATGCTTTTAGAAGTTTCTTCCGGGCCATGCATTTTTGTAAGCTGATGTAAATATTTACATTTTTAGATAGATACCTTGCAGACCTTTCGATAATGTCATCCCTTTGTTTTTTGAATTGTTTTGGCATGTCGTTATTCCCTTCTTGCATTTTTCCATGCAAAAGCATATATAAAAAATCATTAAACAAATCTATCCCTGCTTCATTTTGTTTTTTTTTAAGTCAAAAGAGAGGGAAACGTGTTATAGTGTCTGCCCCAAATATATTAGTAAGGAAGATTCAGAAAGAGTTACATACACCATGATTTGAAAAGAGTCCTGGAATGAGAAAATATATTACCGACAAAAGCGCTGATGGCTAAAAACGACACCATTTCTAGCAAGCCATAAAGCTCAAATGACTGAGTGGACCTTGCATCATTTTGTAGGACTGGAATCTAATGATAACTTTGTTGAGCTGCAAATATATGCTTGAAGCAGTTACACCTTAATAATTAAGTTCCATCATATTCTTAAATTGAACCAAAAGCTTAAATCATGCTTCGTTGTGTTATACTATTTTGATAAGGAAAATGATTGGTGTTATAAAATATGAAGAATGCGGAAGCGATAGATAAACAGAGCATAAAGAAGAAAGATAGAACATGAGAACACCATGATTTTACGTGGAACCCTACTCCGTGAGGAGCGGGATGAAACCACGGGAGAAGCCCTCAAAGGGGCGTGTTTTTCTATTGCTTTTCTCAATGAGTACAGGGGGTCTGGGGCTCCTTATATAGCTTCTCCAGAGCCTCCAAGTCCCACCATTGGACGATGTGGGACTAAACACTGGATGGGGGTAAATGGATCTTCTCCAGGATCCATTTACCCTGCTACACCTCATGACGCATACAACCAAGTACTCCAACACTCCCCCTCAAGCTGGAGCATGCAATGCTCAGCTTGGATAAACAGAAAGAAACTCAACTCAACGCTAAAGGACACTACGGACAATATCAACCCAACGCACACATTGCTGCAGTCGAGGACGTTGCTTCTCATGCCGTGTAGGTGAGGAGGACGTACGGGCTGGAGTGTGAGTCAACCGAATCTCCTCGTCGGATAACATGTGCTCTGAACTGCGCCTGTCGGAGTCACTGTAACTGAAAATGAGTCTCCTCATCGGAGTACTCTGGCCCGCCACAATAATGTGGACAACTGCTCCATCTCTGAAAGGGCCGAACTGAAAAGGTCGTGGCTGTGCAATCCTCGTCAGAGTCGACGGTCGCTGGAGAATGGAGTCTGAAATAGTCTCCTCGTCGGAGAACTGGGTCTCTCCCATCTGGCTCAGAGAATGGTGCACTGCTCTGGTGTACCTATGATACCACATGAAAACCCTTGCCGACATGGCATAGGGAATGATCCTCTACTCTGGAGTCCGTATGACTCACATGAAAACTCTGACCGACAAAAACAAGAATACTGATGGGGACCACGAACAAATGATGGCAACATATGCTCATCTGAAAATGACCGCACACTCCTGCGTGTCTGAAATGGACTCGGAATCATGGTCGTCGAGTTTGAAACCGAACTGTACAGTCTGGAATCGGCTGGTCTGACGAATCTCCGAATCTGGAAGAAGACCTGTGACTCTACATATACACTGCCCCTTTCTCCCATACTTGTCGGAAAACATGAACATTGACAATGTTGGGAGAAGACAACAATAATGGGGAAAACAAACATCCTTGCGTTTTTTTTAAAGCCGTCATCATCATTTTTTTTAAAACATTTTTTAAAGCCGTTTCACCCCTTTTTTTTAATTGCGTACAACTTTTTTTTTCTTATACACGCCTCTTTTTCTTTTTCTCTCTTTTTTTAACTTCGGCCCATTTGAGCCTACAAAACAACCTCATTCATTTTTTTATGGGCCCCTTGCTCTTCTCTTCTTCTTCTTCTACTTCTTTTTTTTAATCTGCGGCCCAAGGAGTACACACAAAAAAACATTCTTTTAAATAAGAGGGCCACGGGCCCCTTTTATCCCTGTCTAGGGTTCCCTTCCTTGGAACCCCCTTCGTCAAGATGAGGACACCGTCTACCCTCCTGTAGCGTGAGTTGCGCCTGGCGATGGGATCCAGCGTGACTGAGTTGCGCCTGGCGGAGATACGGCTGCTGGGAGCGCCGCCTGGAGCCGCCACTCGTTCAGATGATTGGAGATCGTATCGAGAGGAGGAACGGCGCCATTGGCTGAAGGGACTGCTGCCGTCTGCGCGAGGAGGTCCCAATATAGCGCCGTCTGCGCGTTGGGTTGGAGTGCGCGCGCCTGGGTGCCGAAGGAGGAGAGAGGATGATCGATCGCGTGGGAGCTTAGACGCCTGGAGAGGGCATCGCGCCTGCAATTGGGTTGCGCGGCCTGCTAGTGCCGCCAGATACCGAGGGAGGGGCCGCTGCCAGGTGCAGGAGGTCACCACCGATGGGGCTGGAGGGCGCGTGAAGTTGATGGGGCCTGCGGGTCCTGGAGCTTGCCGCCTTCTACATATACCCCATCCTGGAGATGCAAACATGTTGAAGAAGATGCCCCGTGCTCTGCGTGAAGATGCCCCGTGCTCTGCGTGATCTGAAGAGCAGGGCCTGACGTGCAGAACTGAGATTCAAGGGGTTAGGGCTTCAGAAAGCCCTCAAATCTTTGACGAAGATGATTTTCAAATCATGCAGAAATTAGGGTTTCAGAAAACCCAAAATCTTGTCATAACATCGAATCTCGAACGAACAAAAAACAAAGAATATAAAAATCCTCGAGAAACGAACCCGCTCTGATACCATGTTATAAAATATGAAGAATGCGGAAGCGATAGATAAACAGAGCATAAAGAAGAAAGATAGAACATGAGAACACCATGATTTTACGTGGAACCCTACTCCGTGAGGAGCGGGATGAAACCACGGGAGAAGCCCTCAAAGGGGCGTGTTTTTCTATTGCTTTTCTCAATGAGTACAGGGGGTCTGGGGCTCCTTATATAGCCTCTCCAGAGCCTCCAAGTCCCACCATTGGACGATGTGGGACTAAACACTGGATGGGGGTAAATGGATCTTCTCAAGGATCCATTTACCCTGCTACACCTCATGACGCATACAACCAAGTACTCCAACAATTGGTGCTAGAGATTAGTCACCATCCATTTATTTACTTAATAAAATAAACAAAAAAATGAGGTACACAAAGCATCTATAACACACTATCCCTCCAGTATTTCATCTTTCCACTCCGTTGCATTGCATGCATACCACATGTTTCTATATGCAGACCGAACTCGGAATTTTCATTAGAGACCAAGCTGAGAGAAAAATACACACGACAAACACATCAATGCACATTTTCAGGTGAAAAATATTCCAATAGTTATCTATATTAAGTAAATTTTAGATAGAGAGGTGAATCGTGCGCCTTAGTTCATTTGGTGGTTTGTGTTTTAGTTCTTTAAGCAATAAACTCAGGTTCAAGCCCTACCAAGTATAATAAATTTAACTTATTAGCATGAAGTTATTTATGCGTCGAATTACTTATTCACCAGGGATTTTGTTCCACATTGCGTACATAGTAGAAGATGTTTTCATACATGGAAGGACATATCGATATCGGTATCGATATCGGTACCATGTCGATACCGATATATCGCTGATATATCGGTGATATATCGACGCCATATCGCCGACATCGGACCGAATCTCGCCTTTTTTACCTGTCGATACCCGATATCGGACATATCGGCGATATATCGGTGACCTGTCGATACCGATATATCGCGATATGGCCATCCATGCTTTCATATCATTCTATAAATGAAGTTTTACAGCAAAGAAAAACAATACAAATGAATATGTTAGTCACTTGGGCCTACATCTATTTGCGGGAAGGGAGATACATATGTGTTTTATTAATCCGTCATACATGAATTAACATAACACCTGTTATGGCATCAAAAAAAACATAACACCTGTTAGATATGCCTTGAATTTTTCTAGCCTATTTTAGGTTTGGGGTTCTATTAGGATTTGGATCCTATTAGGATTTGGATTTCGATCCTATTTGTATTAGGATTAGGGAAATTCTTTCATAGGTTAGGTACTATAGAAACTCCCATAGGGCTAGAGTTTGAGAAGGAATAAGGGAAATCAACTTCATAAGATACATTGTATTTCTAAGAGAGATTGCATGTGTAACACTATTCTCTTAGGGTTCTAGTACCTTTTGTATTCATGTATTGTTTTTTCCCATCATAGTGGATTTGATCCCTTTGCCAGTGGATTTTCCCCGACTCCGGTGAGATTTTCCATGTAAATTGCTTTTTGTGTGTTTGCTTGGATCCGTCCTCAGCAAACTGGTTTCACAGACAATACCGCTCCACAACACCTAATATACAAGGGAAGGTGCCTTGGTGCGTGTTATCTGACAGATGGAGTCAACATGAAGCTTGGGCTTTGGAGGGAAGTTCTCTGAGTGCAAGAGTTTCTTACTAAAAAGAAACAAGACAAAGTATATGAACTGTAAGTCATGTGACAAGTTAGAGATGTGACAGAGGTAAAACTTGAAACACGTTTCACTCTGAAGAAGATTGCTTTTTAATGCTTAGGTTGGATCTTTTAAAATGATGGGAATTGAAGGGTATGAATGCAGTGGAGAGGTGCTTCAGGTGTTGTTTGGAATAAAGAGATACCTTTGAAGCTTAACAGAAAATATATTCTGCAGCGTGACTTGCAATGCTTATTATAGTCAGTGCTGGGTAGTTAACTATATACACGTGCAGAGAATGTACACAACTAACATGAAAATGCTCCAATGGATGTTGTTAGAATACTTCGATGTGTTTATTCCATAGAGCCCTCGGGTCTCTTATATAGGGAGAAAACCCTTGGGTAAATTACAGAGTCTTACAAAATATAAATAGAATTTAGGAAACAATAAAACGTAACATATATATAAGTCTCTACACTCCCCCTCAAGATGGAGCATAGATATCTATCATGCTCAGCTTGGAAGAACATCTCTGGAAAGGTCCTCTGAGCAGTGGTTTGGTGAATATGTCAGCCGTCTGATCCTCTGAACTGACATGAGAGGTGGAGATGAAGCCCTTCTGAATCATGTCTCTAGTAAAATGACAATCCACCTCGATGTGCTTTGTTCTCTCGTGAAAAGCTGGATTATTGGCAATAAATAATGCTGCCTGATTGTCACATTGGAGATTCATAGGCAAGGGGACATCTACAGTCAGATCTTCTAAGACTGCTCTAACCCACATCATTTCTGCAGTTGCTTGTGCCATGGCTCTGTACTCGGATTCCGCACTGGACCTCGCCACAACAGTCTGTTTCTTGCTTTTCCAAGAAACTAAAGAGCTTCCTATAAAGATAGCAAATCCAGAAGTGGATTTACGATCCCTTGGACATCCTGCATAATCTGCATCTGCACAAGCTGAAATAGATAGATCCGTATCTTTCCTAAATAGCAACCCTGTGCCTGGAGATGACTTCAGATATCTCAATATCATATACAAGGCATCCATATGAACTTGCCTTGGCTGCTCCACAAATTGACTCACCCGGTTTACTGCAAAGGCAATATCCGGTCGAGTTATAGTAATATATAAGAGCTTACCCACCATCTCTCTGTACCTTCTTTTGTCCACCTCCTCGGTATCATCATCGTACAACTTCCTGCTTGGGTCCATAGGTGTACTTGAAGGTCTACATCCAGTCATTCCTGCTTCAGCTAGCAAGTCCGTGACATATTTTCTTTGAGTCATCACCATTCCTTGTGCATTTCGTGCAAACTCTATCCCCAGAAAATATCGTATCGTGCCCAGATCCTTCGTAATGAACTGGTTTCCCAACATGGACTTGGTTATCTCAATCCCCTGGGCATCATCTCCTGTGACCAAGATGTCATCAACATATATCATAACAACAACTGTACCTCTAAGGGTTTTCTGGATGAACAATGCATGGTCCGCATTTGATCTCCTGAACCCCTGTTTTTCAATTAGCTGAGACAGCTTCTGGAACCATGCTCGGGGACTTTGTTTAAGGCCATAGATAGCCTTATGAAGTTTGCACACCATCTGAGTTTCCCCCTCAGCAGCAAATCCTGGTGGCTGCTGCATGTAGACTTCCTCCTGTAGGTCTCCATACAAAAAAGCATTCTTGATGTCAAGCTGAAAAATGGTCCAGTTACGTACCACATCAACAGATAGGAGGATACGAAGAGTGGAGTGTCTAGCCACCGGTGAAAAAGTATCCATGTAATCTACCCCATATGTCTGGGTAAATCCCCGTGCTACAAGTCTTGCCTTGTACCTATCAAGACGTCCATCCGCATGATATTTCACCGTAAAGATCCACTTGCAACTCACCACAGGAGCACCTGAAGGAATGGGAACAAGAGACCAAGTTCCTCGAGACTGCAGAGGCGGATGTACTGGCTGAAGGAATGGGAACAAGAGATGGTGGGTAGCTCCAGAGTCGACAATCCATCCTGTGAGATCATGACAATGAGGTGAAACTGAAGGACTACCTGAGGCACTGGCAGAGGCGGATGTACTGGCTGACGCCGAGGCTGCAACATCAGAAACTTCGTGGCATGATATCACGAAGTCGTGCCACCAACTCTTCGAACCTGTGGTCTGTAGCAGGAGCTGAGGGACCCTGAACATGATCCGCGACACGTGCAGAGGGAGGGAAGCCGTGCTTGGAATAGCAAGTATCCTCCGAATGACCAGTACGACGACAGAATGAACACGTGGAACGTATGCGACCTCCGCGACCACGTCCACCACTTCCTCTGCCACGAAACAAGGACGAACCACCACGTCCCCTGGAAACTGCCATTGCAGACGGAGGTGCAGTCGCTGTAGTAGATGGAACAGGTACACGACTAAGCCTCCTGTATACCTCTTCCATCGGTGGGATGGTGGCATCTGCTAGGATCTGAGCACGTGCTGCCTCGTACTCCGGGTCTAGGGCAGCCAGCAATACGCCAACCATAGTGGCGTTGCGGAACGTCTTCTGCTGTTCCGGCGTGGCTGTAAGCGGAATGGTGCTATAGAGCTTCTCAAACATGCCACGAAGCGACGTGTACAGGGAATGAAGAGGCTTCCCATTCTGCTTCGTGGTAAATATATCATGCTGCAACTGGAGCATCTTCGTCTCATTGCGGACCTGAGAGTACGTCATAGACAAAATATCCCACATCGCCTTAGCGGTGGGTTGGTGAAGGACGTCATTCGCTATCTCCGTCGTGAGCGTACCTGAGAGCCATACCTTGGCGTACGCATCATCAGCCTCCCATGAGGCATAGATCCCTGTCTTCTCCGGTGGTTCATCCTCGGTAAGAATATGCTTCTTACTGCACGACTTCATGAGACTGAGGAACTGCATCGCCCACAGTTCGTAGTTGGTCCCGTCCATCTTGACGATTGGTGCCGAACCTTTGAAGGAACCTATGGCGGGCATATCGGTCTTCTGATCTGACATAATGCCGGAGAAGAATAACTACTGATAGACCAAGAAAATTGTCTACCAAGACCTTGTAGGATTCAAGTGCATAGGTAGACGATTATGCACTTCGTAACCTGGGGGTTGTATCATGTAGACTTCTTCGTCTAGCTCTCCATATAGAAATGCATTCTTGACATCTAACTGAAACATAGGCCACCCTTTGTTAACAACCACAGAGATGATAGTTCGTATGGATCCCATTCTAGCCACAGGGGAGAATGTTTAGAAGTAGTCTACCCCATATGTTTGAGTAAAGCCTTTTGCTACAAGTCATGCCTTTAAACGATCAATAGAGCCATCAGGGGACTGCTTTGTAGTGAAGATCCAACGACATGCAACTGGTTTACATCCAAAAGGGTGTTTGACAAGGTCCCATGTTTTTTGGGACTGTAATGCTTTCATTTCGTCATTCATTACCATTCTCCATCCCTCATCTTGTAGTGCACTATGATGATCTTTGGGAACAGAAATAGTCATTATGACATCTGCATATCTTTTGTCAGAGCAAGATAACCCATCAGTAGAGGTGAAATGAGATATTGGATGAAGTGTACATTGCCTCTTTGTTCTTCGTAGTGCGATCGGAAGCTCCTGAGGACTATCTGGGGTAGCATTGGTGGGAGCACTTGAAGATGGCATAGTTTCCTGCAACAGTGGAATAGGTAAAGGGACATGAACAAGATTGGATATAGTTCTTCTTTTGTATACAATTGGTGGAGGAGGAAAATGTAAGGGAATATCGGATACTATCTGAGTAAAGAAGTTGTTTTGTTCAAAGAAGGTGACATCAAGAGAAACGTAATAACGATGTCCTGTAGGATCATAACATATGTACCCTTTTTAAGTTTGAGAATACCCTAGGAAAACACATTTGATAGCACGAGCAGATAATTTATCATGGGTATGAAAATTATGGACAAAGGCTGTGCAACCAAAAATCCGTAAGGGTAAAGGAAAATGTTTCTCCTTGGGATATAGTAAGTTAAAAGGAGTGGTGCCATGTAGAGAAGCAGAGGGGACCCTGTTTATAAGATGAACAACAGTGAGGACTGCATTGCCCCAATATATCTTGGGAGCATTCATATGTGTGAGTAAGGATCGAGCAATATCAAGAAGGTGTCTCAGTTTTCTTTCAGCAACCCCATTTTGTTGGGATGTATATGGACAAGAAGTTTGATGTATGGTACCCTGGAAGGCAAAAAAGGTTATCAAGTCATTCTGAGTGAATTCCATAGCATTATCAAAACGAAAGATTTTAATAGTAGTGGAGAAATTTTTTTTGACATAATGAAAGAAGTTCTTGACAATGATATTAATTTCTGAACGTTCTTTTAACAAGAAAACCCAAGATAAACGACTGTAGTCATCCACAAAAACAACAAAGTACTTATGACCACTAATAGTTTTGACCGGACAGGGTCCCCAAATATCACAATGAATTAAGAAGAAAGGAGTAGTGCGACGAGACTCAGTTCTAGCAGGAAAGGAAACTCTGATGTTTTCCGAACTGACATGCTTCACACTCAAAGGGTTTTAGGTTAGTTCAGGGAACATCATAGAGAGAGTCTTGGCAGAAGATGTCCCAGACGAAGATGCCATAGAAGGAGGTCTTCAGAGATGGATGTAGCGCCAACAAAGTTGGAAGTAGACGGGCTATTGAGGTAATATAGGCCATTCCTCTCATGTCCCCCACCAAAAATCTGCCTCGACCGGATGTCCTGAAAATAGCAACAGAATTCATAAAAAATAACACGACAATGTAGCTCTCGACATAGCTTCTGAACCGATAAAAGACTAAGCGGGAAAGCAGGAGCACAATGCACATTTGTCAGTTGAAGTTTGTTGGAGAAGTCAATAGTTCCAACAACGGTAACAGGAGAATGATCCCTATTGGCAACAAGAACGCTCTTTACAGTGGTAGAGGGTTGAGATGAGGTGAGTAGACTTGCATCTCCCGTTAGATGAGTGGAGGCACCAGAATCAATAATCCTTGCGTGTTTGGTGACAGAGACTGAGTTGGCTACTGTACCTGAGGTAGTGGCAAGGCTAGCAGTAGCAGCAGATACAGTGGTGTCTTTGGTTGATGGAGCAAAATCATTTAGAAGCTGTCGTAGACGAGTATATTCAGAAGCAGTGAATGGAGTATGTTGCCCATCTGTACTCTGAGTAGTTGTATCATTGTTTGTATCATGTAGCTCGTCGTCATAAGTGTTATGAGCACTTGGTTGCTTGCCAAATGTTGCCCAGCAACGCTTGGAAGGATGATTCATGCGACCACAGTGTACGCATGCAGGATAACGACCAATAGGGAAATCACGACCACGACCTCGTCCAGGGTCACGTCCACGACTAGAGTCACGCCCGCGGCCACGACCTCGGCCTCCAGAATAAGACTGACGTCCTCTGTGCCCAGATGAATAGTGGGTTGTTGTCTCTGTAGAAGTATGGACCGAAGAATTTTAAAGCGGAGCTTCCAGTTCCTGTAGTCGACCGAATGTGGTTTCGATCATAGGCAATTTATCTGCCATAAGAAATTGATCTTTTGCAATTTTGTACTTCGGATGAAGCCCTGAGAGGAACCTGTAAACCTGCCACTCGGCACGTTCTCCTATTTGTTTATCACATCATGCAGGTTGAAAGATAAGAAGTTCTTCAAACAGGCTTATAAGTGTCCGGTAGTATTCAGTTAGACTGGTCTCTTCTTGATTAGTAGACCAAATTCTTGTGTATATATCAGAAAGACGAGACTTGGTTGTTTTCTGGGAATAAGTGCGCTCAAGATTTTCCCACATGGCTTTAGCAGTATCTTTGTATAAAAGATTGGCAACAATATTTGGATCTACACTATTTGTTATCCAAGTAATTACCTGGCAATTGTCGACAAACCAGGCTTCATAATCCACATCAACGATAGAAGGAGGAGCCTTCTTGAGGACGACACTCTTTCTTTGGCCACCAATAAATATCTTGAAGGATCGAGACCATAGAACATAGTTTTCGGAGCCTTTCAACTTGATAGATATGCCCTGTACCATCAGAGAAGGAGGATCCATAGGCTTGGTCCCGATGGACGTCATAATAGCGTCTCTAGGTCAAGAAAAAATGACCTAAATGCAGTTGTACTTGATAAGTAGAACCTCCTTAGTTGCACATCTTTGGAGAGTAGTGGAGGTTCTACGCCCTAAACCTAAGTCGAACAAGAGGTCTAGGGCGGTAGCGGCAGTTGCCTCGGGTGGCAGGAGCGCGGTAGCACAAGGACTGCAGGAGCGCAAATGCGCAGGGGTCCTCGCGCAGGGCGCAAGGGTGCAGGCGCAGGTGCGTTGGAGCCCTAGCAGGCGCAGGGGCCCTCACTCAAGCGCAAGGGTGCAGGCGTAGGGGCGCCCTCACGCAGGGGCGCAGATGGAGGGGCGCATGTGTACTGGATGGAGGGGCGCGGAGCCCTAGCGCGGGGTGCGCAAGGGCGCATGAAACGGCAGAGGAGGAAGGGGCGGGCGGTGGCGGAGTGATGCTAGGTCAGAATACCGGTCTAGGACCGCTGCTCTGATACCATGAAGAGAAAAGAAGAGAATAATATTGTGTATTTATTCTGTGAGGTCTAGGGGTCCTTATATAGGACTAAACCCTAGAGTGCTCAGAGGAGAGCTTACACAAATACCCCTGTGGGGTTACATAGGGAAACAATACATAAGGAAACAGTGATACATAGAGAAACAATGCATAAGGAAATAGAGGTAAATAAAGCAACAACCATATACGGTAATCTCTAACACTGAGCTCGCTTCTTTTCCATCTCGATAGATTGTTCCGGGCATTACACACTATCGTAGATCAGGGAAGACGTTCCACAGATGCTTGTGGGATAGACTTGCATGTCTGATCACCTTATTTATGAGAGAATCAATGAGTGTAGCAGTACGGTGGGTGGCTCAGAAAAGGCATTTCCCGTCACTTGGGTGCTCCGACATCCCACCTTTGTGGTGTTCCCCCGCTTTGTGGTTCTGTTGATTTTTAATTAGCTTGGGATCTTTCTCCTGCCACCTTCACTATTGAAGAAATATCTGGTCAGCACCACCCGCTTCTCGGTTGTTGACTATCATGATAGTGAGTGTTGAGTTGTTTATGGTTTTATAAACACCAAAGTATGAGGATTCAACGGGGGATCTCATTCAAAATTTGTTAAAAGTTTTACACTTACCGACTTAGGATCACCCACAACGAGTACAACAACACTATGCACCGCATTCTCTAACACAAAAGAGTTCCTCTCACAACATATAACCCTCAGGATCACAAATGACCAACTTCTGTTTCGTCGTCTCTCGTACACTGTCAGCACTTCATCCAGATCTGAAGCTTAACCAGAATGTATTCTTCCCCCTCACGCTCATCCATGGGGTCTTCAGTCTGCTGTGCTGTTCAGTGGATCATGGTTGATGATTCATTTACCTTGCGTGACCTACATATGTAACTCATCCATTTTTAATATTACATTTTAAGAAAGAGAGGACAATTTTGCAGCTTTTGGGCGCTAGGGCATTCTCTCCTGCGGTTCGTCCATACGTTGAGAAGGGTTTTCCACGTAAATCATTGCTTTTGTGGTTTTCTTGTTTGCTTGGATTCTTACACCTTACAAATTGCAATACTTCTCGTTGAGAGTATTTTGATTGCCGCTATTAGCTTATCATCGTCTTTTAGCTGCATTTTTTCTCACCGTACTATTGCGCCTTCTTTCTGCTTTATAGTTTCACATGGTCGAAGCCACATACAGAGTAAGAGAGGCCAGAAAACAACTTTACAGTGAGAATGGAAGGTACCCTAACAACGAGGAAGTGGCAGAGGCAACTGGTCTGTCAATGAAAAGACTTCAAGCTGTGTTATTAACCCCGAAAGCGCCACGATCTTTGGATCAGAAAATCGGAATCAACCAAAATTTGAAGCCATCGGTATGTCCGGACATGTAACAGGACTCTCTCTTTAGCCCTTCCCCTCTCATCATTATTTATTTTCCATGTTTGCGCCACCAGGAAGTGATTGCGGACCCTGATGCGGAGACAGCAGAAAGCTTGCTTATCAAACAATTCATGAAGCAGGATTTAAACAAAGTATTGGACAGTTTAAATCCAAGGGAAAGGCAGGTTGTCAGGTGGAGGTTCGGCTTGGAGGATGGGAGGATGAAGACGCTTCAGGAGATTGGTGAGTTGATGGGCGTAAGCAGGGAGAGAATTCGGCAGATCGAGTCTTGTGCATTCAGAAAGCTGAAGAACAAGAGGAAAACGAAAAGCTTGCAACAATACCTGATTTCATAGGTAAGAGGATACCAGCTATTCTTAGGACATCGGTGAGAAGTTCTTTTCAACGCCAAGCGATCATAATTTATTTGGTTACATCTCTGCCTTCTGTATCATGCTCAGCATATCTTAAGCTCACAAAAAAAATCAATCTTTGTAGAGAAACCAACATTATTCTCAAAGTTCCAATCATCTATAGTGATATCCCCGTTGGGGCTTCGGTTTTATTGGTAGGAACCAACATTCTTCTTGAATTTGAGATATATTTCAGGGTAAATGCAGAGTTGGAAAAATGTACTTGAATTTGGAAATAACCGCAGTCCAAGCAACAAATGGAAGATGAAAATCAGATGTGACAAGAAAACATGAACAAGATGTGATATATATGCATTACTTCCATTGATGATCCGTATTTTTTCACTATGCACGCACACAAAAAACAGAGGAAGATAAGTTGAAAATCAGAAGAAAGATGCGATGAAACAAGCAGCAGCTGTGCTCAAAATAAACAGAAAAGGAGCTGTAAATCATCATGGAAGCGTTCTTAAAAAGAGTTAGAAATCATCATCGAAGCGTTCTTGGAGAAAGGCTGGCCTTAACAATGTCAGCGTACAGGGTCTTGTTGCGATGCTTTCACAGTGGCGGTCTGCAGCGAAGTGCATCATAGTGGTTGTGCTTGCAAGCCACCTCACTGATAAGAGCCCAGATCTCATGGAGACAGAATCGCTCGAGCGAAAGTACCTGCCCATAAAATTGGAGTACGAGACCTTCTGCAGGGGTTGCGAAACATGGGGGAAGTTGAGAATTGTGATCCGGAATTCATGAGTCCGGTCAAAAAAAACCATCACCGTGCGTGCACATCCTGCCGTAGCCTGGAGCAGAGCACACTTGTGCATGCGTGTGTTTCCGACATCCAACTCTCAGTTTCCAACACTAGCTAGGTTGACAAACCACAGATTTAAAATCCAAACGCGCCAAAAAAGTTGTTTGAGATAACTTTTCTTCATTCTCTAACAAACCTATGGCGATTCCTTTAGCTGTTCTTACTCTGCAGTTCTTTCTCCAGTCCCTCGTTATTAATGGGTGTAAATTAACCGAACTTGAATGAATCTGTCCAGGTCTGGTTCGATTCATTTAATATATTTAAGGCTTTGAGTCTAATTCAGTTCGACAAGTATAGATGATATTCCGGTTTGGCTCGATTCGTTAAAGATTTGGTTTAGGAGAAACCTTGTACTCCTTTATCATTTGATTAAGGATTGATTAAGGATTGGTTGAGAACAACCTTGTAACAAGGTCTGTTATTTGATTATTTTTCTTCAAACAAGGTTCATTTGAGGTTTTCAAAGGTGTTTTAAGTCATTTTATCTTTGATTAAAATCCGTTTAAATAACATTCGGACAAACATGTGTGCATATATATGTTAAATTTCATTAAATCGTTAACGTTTAAACAATATCACGTCACAATACATTATCATTATAATCATACTAATCATATAAACACATACTGCTTGCAAACGGGTTAGCCGTCTTACCAACATCACTGATATGATCTACGAAATCCAAACTTGTGATGAACAACCTTTGAGTAGCTATATGTCATTGTTGTTATTACAACTGATATAACATCTAAGGTCTTGTTAACTAGAACATATCGCTAATCACATGCCACTTGTAAAAAATTTCGATAATCTAGACAATAATCTTCATATTTTCCCCCATTTCAATGAATACAGATAATGCCGTTGAGTAAGTACTTCAAAAATATAAGGTCTCGAAATGTCAATTTAATCTTGAAATAGACTCTTGTTTGCATTGACCCGCAGAATTCAAATGATTTAATCTTGAATCTGTTTTATACATATTCTGATATCAATATTTATTATAAAATTGATATATATTCAAATATTACTTTGATATAAACATCCATTTATTATAGAGTAAATTACATAAAATCCATTTTATGTAAATTGATACAGATACAAATAATATAAAATTAATATTAATATCTGCACCGAAACATCCATTTTATTATATGAATATAAGTAATATCTTCAACATGACTCCTAAAATCTATATAATTCCAACATAACCCCTCTTTGTCATTACACCACGACCCCTCTAATCTTACTCTATATAATATATATGCGCTTGTCCAAGAGTTGTGGTGTAAGAGTTATAACATTACAAGTGTTGTAATGTAACTTATCAGAGTTGTGGTTTAATTACATATAGTAAAGGGCTGTAGAGCAATCAAAGAGTATTTTAGGAGACATTGTATAAATAACCCTAAATACAATCAAAGATCTGTTGTGTAACTCTACGGGTCTGTTTGGTTGCTGGGTTGGGTAGGTTGGGATAATCTGATGTGAATAGTAGATGTTCGGGATGGTTATGAGAGTTGGTTGGGGTTCGAATAAAGAATGTGATGTGATGCCACTATGATTTGTGATGGAATTCCATTCCAAAGATAGAGAGGGGTAAATCGAGTTACACCGGAGTAACCCGTTTTCCAAACGGACCCTACGGGTCTATTCGGTTACTGGGATGGATTGGGGTAACCTCATGTGAATATTAGTTATTTGGATGGTTATGAGTGTGGAGAGGGTTGAAATAAGGAATGTGAGGTGTCACATTGATTTGTGATGGAATTCCAACCCAAGAATAACCCAAGAATGTAGAAGGGTAAACCGGCTCGATCACATACATCCATATCTCATAAAATATGTATGGTAAACCATGGCGTGCATTCTTTTTCACATATTTATGGTGTTCGCAATTATTAACTGGAATTGTTATTTGTTTAATATCAGTTAATGGAGAAGTAATCGCTATATCCCGAATCTCAGACAAAAAAATTGCAACAAATGGGCAGAAAAATCATATACTTCTCCTTAGCTGAAATGGATGGCTATCGGATATTCAGGTTCTGCATTTGGCTTCACAGATTCGGTATCCACTGTCAAAGTAGCGTAACTATAGCATAACTATGCAGAGAGTGGTTGTCACGCATTCGTTTCTCACTGAATGTAGTCATCAATCAAGAAAGGTGGTGATTCCATTTCTCCACTACAACAGGAGAGCCATACCATGGTCTCTCGAATGGTAGACTCCTTCGTAGCTAATATTTGTTGAAAATATAATTTGTAATTTATATAAGAAGGATGGTTAATTCAATTAGAGATGAGATGATCTTCATTTTTTAATCCTTTGATCTTAATGCAATGGTCATTGTATTATACACATATATCCTTTTTTTAAGAAGATTTGTTTAATCTCCAAATAATAGGAACCTTAACCATAATGAAAAGAAAATTAAATTGACAATTATAAGAAATTCTAAAAATAGTACGCGTTTATGGAAACATAATCTATTGCAATGAGAGGGGATTGATCTGCGATTTACAATGTGAGGAGATCGATCTTGTAAACTGAGGCGATCGATTTGTCCAATGCAAGATATTGTATTTGAAGATTATGCATTTATTTCACGTTAACCTGATCTTTTGTTTTTGAGTTCCGATTTCAATTTTAAACGCGATGGATGATTGACGATTGGATTTGGATCATGGTATCTCAAAAGCAATGGTGAACGATGATTCTTGGTTGGATTTGGATCGTGAGAACATCATCTGAGAAGGAGCTGCAATGGATGACTTAAGTTTGGATTTGGATCACGAGAACACTATGTCAAAAGGATCATGTTCGAATTATATTGCTTTTGAATCCTTAAAAATTACTTAAATCACATTATGTTATTGAGTCAAATTACTAAATAAATTATATCAAGTTACTTATAACATTTGTCAGAGTTACTAATAATATGGCATGCTTTACTTTTCTATATATTATTCTTACTGATTCAATTTTATTCACAAGTTACTTATGTATCTTAAGAAGATAGTGTGTGTTACTTATCAGTTTGTCATTCTTACTGAATCTTTTATACTCTTTTCAATACTTACGTATCTTAGAAAATTACTTAACCTTTTGTAAAGCGTTACTGATTTAAAAACAACAATTACTTGTTACTTCATTACTTATGTGTCTTAACAAATTACTTATGTATATTAATAAAATGCTTGTACTTCATAATGTGTTACTACTTACTATATAATTATATTCATGTCATTATTGAATAACTGATGCATTTTTCTTTTTTACTAACAAGACCTTATAGTTTACTACTGATTATGGAACTGTTGTTGACCATTTGTTAAATTTGAAATAGCTTTGTGTTACTTATGTTTTAACTATTAAAATTTTATAACTCGCACCCGATGCTTTACTAATTCAATTTTATTGTAGGTATGCCAAATGTCTGAATATTTCTTATGTTTCTTGGATGAAGATGTGAAAAATGAAGCATTGATGATTATTATATTGCTTCATAAGTGGAGAGCCAAGGAGAAAATCTTCGACACTATTATTAAGAACTAATCATCAGTAACCCGTAAACTGCAAATAAGAACTAATCTGTTACTAGTACAAACAATAACTAACAAATTCAAAATACAAAATAAATTATATCAGTAACACATAAACTCATAGCAGTAACTCATCATAGTTTCAGTAAAATGCTTCAACGAGTACTATAAACATAATACTTGTTAATCATAATATTCGTAATAGTCAAACCATGACCAGTAGTAAGGATATTCGTAATCAGTAATTTGTTGTAGTACATTAATAATGTACCTTCGAATAATAATTCTAAAGTACTAAGTAACTATAATATCAGTAACCAATCACACTGAGTTCAGTAATATGATCATCTATATTCAGTACTTGTTCGAATAACCATAATCTCACAGTACTGATCTCACAATAATAATTACTTGAGAACAATATGAACATGACTGAAAGTATAATTAGTAACAAATCATATTAAGATATAATTTTAAAGCACATTTGAATATAATACTGATATCACAATAATAATTACTTGAGAACTGAATATGTATTACTTGAGCAATGTGCATGAATTATTGATATTTGTACAATATAATATTATAAATGTAAATTACTGACCATTGTTTCATTATTACCGATCCTGCAACAAATAATTAATTGAGTACAATATGGACATTACTAATCAAATGTACAATGATTATTTCTTCTCCAAGAAATTAAGGATTTGAATCTGTCTTTCCAAAATCGTATTCTTTTTTAAGGACGCGATATAATTGGAAATATAAAAGCTTCAAGCATATTAATGCCCTTCCAAAATCGTGCTCCTTTGGAATGGGCAACCTCTCAAATGTAAATACACATGGAGAGCACACGTTTGGTGCTTACCAAAACTCTAATCGGAACATGGACCTCTAGATAAGTCCTGTGTGTGCGCGCGTGCGCGCATGCGTTTGTAACTGAACTCGAATATTTATGGATCAAACATATATTATATATGTTGGATCCGTTAAGCTATCAAACTAAAATTTAAAGTTCATGTTCGGTTCGTTAAGTAATGAATGAATATTTTTCAAACTATTATCGAACGAACTGTAATCGAATATGAACATGTTCGGTTCAATAAGATGTCTGTGATCCTAGTATTTTCCCTTCCCCTCCTCCCTTAGTATCTCCCTCTTCTTCCTTTCTTTTTTCTTCCTTTATCCTCCTCCGAGGACGACATCATGATGTTGTGGAGTTTCGCCCCTGTCAACACGTTAACATGCAGTTCAACAAGCTCTCGACGTCCCTCGTGTACTGTAAGGACCTCGAGGCCTCACTTCTCGACACCTTAAAGGCCTGTTTGGTTGCTGGGTTAGACTGAGTTGGGTTGGGTTGGGGTACCCTTGTGAATAGTAAATTGTGAGGTGTAACGGAACGGATCGTGACAATCGGCGGAAGCAAGCGACAGTTGATCGCACGACCGACCCGTTAAAAAAATATCAACAAATGGCACATATGAGCAGAGAAAATAATATCCATTTCATAAATATCCATTCAAACTAGAGTTCCATTATTACAACTCTAAACTGAGAAATAGAAAATTAACTAATCTAGAATTTAAAGAGATAACAACTCGATAGTTCCTGTGGGCATATAGATATCCACTAGATCTTCACAGATAAATCGCACCACACCAGCAATCCCAATGAGTCCGAAGCACGACCCAGAAAATGCAATCAACCTTGCTCTTCACCTGAAATTAACAAACATAATTTGCATGAGCCTAATGCCCAATATGCATCGGGGTCCATGCAAATTATGTTTGTTAATTTCAGGTGAAGAGCAAGGTTGATTGCATTTTCTGGATCGTGCTTCGGACTCATTGGGATTGCTGGTGTGGTGCGATTTATCTGTGAAGATCTAGTGGATATCTATATGCCCACAGGAACTATCGAGTTGTTATCTCTTTAAATTCTAGATTAGTTAATTTTCTATTTCTCAGTTTAGAGTTGTAATAATGGAACTCTAGTTTGAATGGATATTTATGAAATGGATATTATTTTCTCTGCTCATATGTGCCATTTGTTGATATTTTTTTAACGGGTCGGTCGTGCGATCAACTGTCGCTTGCTTCCGCCGATTGTCACGATCCGTTCCGTTACATGAGGAGGATTGAGAGGGTTGGAAGGGGGTTTGAAGGAGGGGTACACTGATGTACCCCAGCCCATCCCAGTCCAACCCATCAACCAAACAGGTCCTAAAGGAAGGATACGGCGATGATGGCTTGCGGCAGCAGCAACAGTGTGAGGGAGGTGATGGCCGTGATGAGCGCAACGGCGAACTCAAGGAGGCGGTGGAGATGGAGGCCTTGGATGGAGATGGGGGCGAGGTCGTAGTCGCCAAGGAGGTGGTGGCAACGAGAGACGTCTGTGATGGTTGAGATGGCTTCGATAAGGAGGAGATGGGGGCAGAAGGGGAAAGTATCAGTTGGTAACTTTTAATCGACAATAACAGTAAATATCACATTTTTTGGGCAAAGTTCGTTTACTTTACAACTAAATAGATGTGATTATACCATAAGGATCATGGTATAACACTTAGAATATATGCAGGGGTCACGAGAGTAAATATGAAGAACTGAGGATTTGGGGCGTTTATAAATGTATACTTTTACTATGAATAACTAGAAATGTTTAATTAGTGTAAATGAAGAAAAATGCACTAATGAATGACATCTACATATTTAGCCCATTTATATCATGACAGCTAGTAAAAACTAGGGTTTAAAACCTAGACCGGACCAATCGGTCAGACTGAGAATCTAAAAAATCGGCTCTAACTGGTGGTTAGAACGAGTTGACCCAATCTTGATAGTTTGGTAACTTTTAAAAAAAATTAAAGGTTTAAATAATTAAATAATATGATTTTTTATCACTTGTGCCTTTCTTAACTTCTGCAATATTTGTTATGATCCTCTCTGTTTTGGAATATCAGTTGTGCCATTACCATTTTAGAATAGTTTTCTAGAATCAACCATATACAAATGATTACAATATTGTATTCATACATAATGTTAGAAAATGTGCCTGACATTTGTTGAGTTTTACTCGAAATAGACATCGTGTTACTCTACTAAAAGATTTGACATTTTAAACGATTATTTCATTGATATATACATGCATACTTATGTATACGTATCTGGATTTATCGAGTCAAAAATTCGATTCAACCAATCGAACCAATAAATTAAGAACGGTCTGATTTTTTCTGAATCGATAGGAATGATTTTATAATGCTAACATCATCGCCAATCCAATCGATTTGGACCGATAGTCCAAACTTGTTGGACCAACTCGAAGACTGACTGGTTCATATGGTTTCATTATTATTTAAGACCAACTGTTACACATATGAGATTTAAATAAATTAATATTTAAGAAACTTGACAAAAATGAAGATAAGTGGATTTGACAAATAACCAATCTGTTCGTATGGCTTGATCCTATATATGTGGATATCCAAAAGGTACTCATGATATGATATTTATTATAGGTTTGATCCATTTAAGATTTTATCTAATATAGGCCAATCCAATGTAAAATATACTATGAAGGAGTGGAAATTCAATGTTAGAAGATAGATATAATAATCCAAAGGGGTAGTCATTGTAATTTTTTCTTCCAAAAATCGAAGATGACACTATATTCTATGCAAGACTATGGTCATTTTTATCAAAAAAACACAAAGAGGCATATGAGTATATAAATTTTTCTCCAAAAATTCAAGCGCGTGCGCACGCACAAGTAATTTTAATTTTTCACATCTATTACGCAAGACATCTAAGAATTTGAATACTCTTGGATTTGATAACAATTCTCAAATCCACCAAGGGGCAAATGCATAATTTCGGCTCTGCGCAACACCGGGATATACAAAAACACACATATCATCTCCCACCCTTATGGAGAAGAGCCAATTAAAACACACATATCATCTCCCACCCTTATGGAGAAGAGCCAATTTGCAATACAGTGTCTATCAAGTCGATGACAATGAGATGGATCACAAGCTAATTAATATCAACTTGAGTATGATACTTACGCGAACAAAGTGCATAATCTATGTTCATAATGCAATAAATAAATCATTTTACGATTTCCTTGTTATAACATCCAGCGATCTGTCTTCGAGTTTATAGTTTATACTAAAAAAATCACGCTACTAATTTGAAAAATTGGAATCTGAACATACATAAGGAAATTTCAATGTAGGGGTGCTGTGACGTTCTTTTATCTTAGGTGCAGTTCGGTTGGGGGGTTATCCCTCACTTTGGATGGGTTACCCCTCAAAACTCATATATCTAACCCACTAGTGGTTCCCACTCTCTCTCTCCACCAAAAAAATTATATTATATCATCATATCATCTAAAAATTATAACATACTCAACTTCTACTCACTATTCTAAACTTCAATACAATCACATCACAACAACTACCCACTTTTTCAAATTTCAATACAATCATATCATAACAATTACCCACTTTTTCAAATTTCAATACAATCATATCACACAAACCCTCCCAACCCTTAACTCACCAACCAAACACCAAAACACAAAAACAGGTTATCCTATTCCGAATGACCCACGAACCAAACACACCCTTAGAGAAGTGTCACACATAGTAAACATATGCAATAAAGAGTAAACAATCAGATATGCTCAAGAACTATGAATATATGAGATACTATCTTGTCCAGCCATTTACCCGAACTGACGAGCCAAACAAGGGCAAGTCAAAGCTTGGCTCAACAAGGGTTTTGAGCAAGAAAGTTGGCTCAAATTCGACTAGCTAGCTCATCGAGCTAAGCTTATAAAAGCTGATTAACAAGTCGAGTCTGTCAAGCTCAAGCATTTCCAACACCCCTGATAAAAAAAATATAGGATAAGGTTTCCGTTAGGTCATGAAGCGTTTGCATGAATAGAGACTCCCTTCTTCCTCCATGGCCGCGATGAAACATTGTAGGGGACATGACCTGGCTCACTTTTTGTCGTATCTATGTAATCATCTGGATGCCAGGTTTCAAGTAACCGATCACACAAAGTCCTCATAGGTTGCCGAGGTCAAGAATGACCTGATCCTGCCAGGTTTCCGAGCTCGTGTTCCTGACCAGAAACTCTCTTCTTGTCACGCGTACATAATCCGTGGTGTTGTAGACGTAGTCCGCACGCACTTTCAGAAATCATAGTTCTGTAGGCCAAAAAAACAATCCAGATATAACTGCTGAAGCAAAGATTGACCTGACCCAACTAAATTACTACGCTCATGATCAGTCTTCGTCTTTGCCTTCTGGCACAAAACTGCAGTAATAGGTCAAATCCATGACAATAATCTCCACAAGATTGGCAAATTTAAAATGAACTTCAGATGGTTTTGGTAAAGAAAATCAAGACATATTTACTTATTGCACCTTGGGGTAGAATTACAACTCATTTTAAAATCACTGTTGTAGGAACGACATACTTTGCCGGTATTAATTTACTTGCCGCGACACCAATGGAATTGTACCAGCTCAATTCTAAGATACAAACATGAGTGGTAACTAAATCTTCTACCTAATCTATATACTCAACATCAATCTAGTGGTGGATGATCATCCGCACGTGTCTCTGGAGGTGTAGGTTTCCAACCAGGTTTTTCATCCCAGTACATATCGTAGTATATATGCCCAATCTCGCGTTGCTCTACACAGCACCATATACCTGTGTATCTTTTCACACGTCTTCTAAACTTCTGTTCCTTTTCCTACCATGCCATTGATTTAAAGGATCACATATAATGCAGAACTGATACTAAGTAACTGAAAGAAATGCAGAATGAAAGATCTGATGTATTACCTTGTCAGAGAAACCTCTAAAAACACCGTTTATAGACGAGAAATCCAAGACCTTGACATCCTTGTAAGCGGAGAATACTTTCATAAACTGCAAATAAAATCTTTTTGGTTAACATAGAAGATGAAAACTGGCTGGTAACATAGAATCCTTTTCCAACAAATAATATCAACTATCCAGCAGAAATATATGCTACTAAGTTATAATTCAAGGGTAAAGGCAGGACATAGTACTGGATGTCAGAAACCAAGGTCAGAATGTTTTTCCTTCAAGAAAAAGATCGTAAATTCAAACTCTGGATCCAAAACTTGTGTTTGGTGCTTGCACTGGGCAAAGGGATTTAACCTAAAACCAGCCATACAGTGGGTATGGTGCTTAAATGTTTCCTTTCAAGGAAAATGCACGTTGACAGCCTAGGTAGCAGAGGTTCCACCACTTCTACTCGAGTAGAATCACTCTGTTCTTTAGACATGAAGAAAAAAATGCATATACATGCAAGATAATCCAGCCATGAATCGGCGTATGAGAAATTTGAAATAGCGTACTAAGCATGATATACTTCACAAACAGCATGTGCACACATGTATGTGACTACTCCAACAAGCATTACTTATAAACATGTCAATCTAAGAACGGGGTAACTTCAACAGACATTAACCAGGCAGTTGAATTGATCCTATAAGCTAAAATAGAATCCCTAACACCATCTAATTGTAACGAAAATTAAGGCTTCCCAAATTATATTATATCAAGTAGGGTGGAGTATTGAGCTCGACCTGACCTAACCCCAAACCCAAACCGGGCCCGCCAATTTTCCTTGGGCCATGGGTCGGGTCAAGGCCCAGAAATTTCGGGAAAACACCAACCAGGGCCCAGCCCAAGGCCCACTTTTTCAGGCCCAGGTCCAGACTGGACTAGGCCAGGTTGCAATGAGTACATCATCACCACCAATCCTTTATTTTTCATATTCTAATATTTTTCTAGCATTAAACCTTTCTTTCAATAACAATCATTTTCATTAACAAAATCATTTAACTTAGCAAAATAATTTAACTTACTACTTATAGTTATTTTCCAGTGATTATATCCATAAATAAATTATACTATTCTACTACTCAAACCCAAAACATGTTAACCTTCAGAATAACACAAACATAATTCTAATAATTATCGTTCATGACTTATCCTACAATTCAAATAAAACCTGATTAGTAAATAAAATTTTGAAATAAATTAGATTAAGCCTTGACATACAAAAATCAACACCAAAGTCCCCGCGTAACACAGGATCTGGGGGCATCATGTAATTAAACTGGGTCAGATACATGAAGGCCACACCGAGTTTGGTGGGCCGAGTCGGGTTCATCAGCTGTGGCGGGTTTGGGTCAGGCCCAACATGAATTCCAAATTTTGGAAAATTGAAGATGGGGCCAAGCCCATATATACATCAGGTCTGGGTTGGGCCCAGATTTTGGTGAGCCAGGTCAGGACATGGTAGGGTTCGGGGCCGGCACAATGCTCCACCCTACAACCAAGCATGGAACCAGGGTGTATAACAAAGAATCTAAGACTAACATGACAAAATAGAAGTAAAATTATTGCAGGGAGCAGTTTTACATTTTTATGATTTTCTTTGTACTTCCTTTTGGTTTCTTTTTATATGAGACAGAGGTATCTCAATAGATGAATTCTCCTTTTCTCACGGTATCATAGTGATGGACATAAATTGGTGTCTGCACCCCTCTTGACCTAGTCACTCCTACCAAACCCTAAAATCCTTGTTACCATTGTGATATTGTAGCAGGACACTAAAGCAGTGAAATACAAATGAAAGGTTTTTCAACACCAGTTTGCTGATTTAGGGGATATACCGGACCTTTGCTCTTCTTTTTTGGCCTCTTTGAACCCTCTCGATAGCATATGAGAATGTTAAAGGGCGTGCTTATGCATTAAAAAATCTCCAATTCCAAGTAGACCCATGTTCTCCGCCAAATAAATAGTTATTCTTTGTCATCAGATGCTCACCTTCTGTCAACCATGAGAGATCACAAGGACATCATGATCCTTACTCATGGAGATGAAGCACCATGGCCTAATTGTCAAGATAAATGGGATCAACTACGAGTTAAGTTCCATATAATTTGAGTTTGTCTTTTGAAATGAAAAGAGCCTCCACCGTATAAGTGTATGCCCAAAAAACTTCACCATTTAATCACCAAAAAAATTACAAGATTTTTAGAGGAGGGGCTCTCAACTAGCACTCTTTGCATGAGCCACCACATTTTCACCATAAAAACGTTCCTGACAAAAAAAATAACCCATTTCTAGCTGACCAAATAGCTCAAATCATTATCACACAGGTGGTTCCTCCTTCTCAGTGACATGTCAGTCAATAGGGCCGTCGGGAAATTCTTAGGTTCGATATTCCGCTCAGATTCAACTCGCTAAAAGTTCGATTCAGATTCGATTCGAAAATAAACGGAACAAACATGGACACGACTTTGGGCTCGATTAAATAAACGAACCGAACCTTAAAAACATAGGTTCGTTCATGTTTGTTCGTTAAAAGTTTGATTATATACACAAACATACATACATACATACATAAAGTATAAATACATACATATTGTATATATAAGGAAAAAATACATTCTATATTAAAATAAGGGCTATTCACTTATTTTCCCAAACCCATCCAGTCATCCACTCCCTAAGCCCCTATTACCTATTTCCCGAAACCCCACAAAACCCTCCCATGTGGCTGAGGTTTTTCCTTTGAACAGAAATGTATGCATAAAATTTATTCTTAAACACACCTTTAACGAGCCGAACCAAACCTTTACGAACATTACTCGAGCCGAATCGAACCTGATTATAGTTTCATTTTATCGAGCCGAACTGAACCCGAGCCTCAAAGTATGCTAAACGAACCGAACCGAGCCTGGATTGGTTCGTTCAGGTTCGGCTCATTTACACACCTGCCAATCAACTCTCATGGACTCCTAGTATCCCGAGACACCATCAATGAACACTACGGGACATCCAAGAAGTTCCTCATGCTTCTACAGAGCTCCTACATCTGAAAAAGAGATGCTCCGCATATTTTCAATGCTCTCCTAACACCGGCGACTAGTCGGATCCGTTGCTTGAACGAACCTCGTAAATCTGTCGCCTGAAAACAGCCTCCCCCTCCGGAACAACCACATGAATACCTTCACTCGTAATCCCTCCCCCATATTCTTCTGCAGTCCGCCATGCATCCTCCAGGGTCAAAGATAGTTGGGCCCTTCAACGCTCGGTATGCCTTGCCCACAGAAAAGGTACCATCATACCATCTCCAGTAGTCATGCCCCTCTGTGGGCTCCTCCACAACCTCCAGCTCCTACAACATCTCCAAAAGCTCATTCATCCGTTGATCAGATAGATCAGACCAGAAGTGAGGGAAGAAAGAGTGTCCATCTCAAATGTGAGCAATGGAACAATTCTGTCCCACCAACTGACCCAATACCCATTGAAAGAATATGATTTGGATCCAATCCGACCCCCAAATGACCAAAATCATTTTGACCCATTGTCAATGGTTTGGTTGGGTTATAAGGGAGGACCCGTATTGTTTTTAACAGATAGGAGGTATTCCCCTATGATAGGACGACATAAGTCACATTTACTCCCATATAGCTACAACATGTGCTACATGCTCCAATTTTGTCTTCTTTCGATTAGTTAGATTGAGCTTAATTATTATGACATCTTTAATTTTGTTTGTCTTGTGTTTTACGATTACTCATCAAGATTGTTAATCGCTATGACAATGAGCAAGGTCTCTACAGGCATGTGCAACCTCCGTGTTTACATACACACGTATATACATATAAGGATTTTTTCCAATGAGCTTTGAGCCCATTGGGTATGTAATGAGTATTATGACTGCGTAATCTTCATTTTACGATCAGTATACTTCATCGCAATTCAAGTTGTATTACTATATTTAAAACATTTAACTAGGTTTGAACAAAGCATTCCATTTATATCAACAATAATTATTGGTTTCTAGGCATATACATATAAATATTTTTTCTAATGGGCTTTGAGCCTAGTGGGTATGTAATGAGCACCTATTCGTGGCCGTATGATCTTCATCTTACGATCAGTATACTTCATTGTAATTTGCGTTGTCTTACAATATTTAGCACATTTAACTAGGTTTGAAGCATTCCATTTATATTAGCAATAATTATTGGTTTTTATCAGTCGTGTCCTCCTTATATATTGCAATATTAGTTATGTCCCTCTCTTTTTTTGGAATATCAATTATGCCCATGACTTCTCATTCTGTTATCACTTGTACCTTCTGTTAGTATGGCTATTAAGAATTGAATTAAACCATGGTTTATTCAAACCATGGTGTGGTTTAGAAAATCATAATTGCCAAACACTTCTTTTGTTGTAAAGATCAATCGAGCTCCCAGGGCTCGACGGATGAAGAAGATTGATTAGTCTCCACATCCCATAGATAGTAGATGTGGGACTAAAGTCTGGATGAGGTAAATGCATCCTAGTGTGATCCATTTAACCATCTACAACTCAAATGATGCATAATCAAATATTCCAAAACTCCCCTTTAAGCTGGAGCATGTAATGCTCAGCTTGGACAAACAGAAAGAAATCTCAACTCACGCTACATGACACTACAGACAATATCAACTCAACACACACACAATTGTCGGTTATTTTCGAGGACGTTGCTTCTCATGTCGTACAGGTGAGGAGGACGAACGGGCTGGAGTATGAGTCAAACTGAATCTCCTCGTCGGAGAGCATGTGCTTTGTACTGCGTTTCTCAGAGTCACTGCAACTGAAATGAATCTCCTCGTCGGAGTACTCTGGCCCGCCACAATATGTGGACAACTGCTCCACCTTTGAAAGAGTCGAATAGAAGATGACACTAATTAATCATACGCAGATCTCTGAAAATGGGTCTCTCTCATAGAAACCTCGAAAGGATCTCGTACTGGAGTTCACGAACACTGGAGAATGGAGTCTGAAAGTCTCCTCGTCGGAGAACTGGGTCTCTCCCATATGGCTCAGAGAATGGTACTCTACTCTGGAGTTCCTAAGAAACCACATGAAAACCCTAGCCAATATGGTATAGGGAATGGGATCTCTACTTTGGAGTCCATATGGAACACATGAAAATTCTGGCCGACAAAACAAGAATGATGGGAACCACGACAAATGATGGCATACATATGTACAACTGAAAAGACCGCACACATGTGCGTGTCTGAAACTGGAGACTCGAAAAATATCAGGACGTCGAGTCTAACAAAATCTGAAAAACGTAGAGTCTGAAAATCCGACTGGCTTCTGGACTAGAGAATCTGAATCTGTAGCATGTGACTCTACACAATACTCCCCCTTTCTCCCATAATAGTCGGAATATATGTCATCGACTATGTTGGGAGAAGACAAGAAGATGGGGGAAAACAATAAAAAATCACAAACGCCGATCACAGTTTTTTCAACTTCATTTTTTGTTTTTCCTTTCTTTTTTTAATCAATTTGGGTATTCTTTTAGCCAACTCATTTTTTCAATTTTTTTGCAAAAATTCCTTTGCACGGATTTTCTCTTGTATGGGCCTTTTTCAAAGTCTTTTAGAAACTTTTTTATTTCGTACAATTTTTTTTTACGATCCTCCTTTTTTTGAATTATTTTGGCTATTTTTTTAGCCAACTCATTTTTTTCAATTTTGTTGCAAAAATCCCTGCGTACGACTTTCTTTTGTACCATGTTAGAAAATAGGAATGTGGAAGCATATCAAAATAAATGATAAAGAAAAATATTGAAGAACGAGATTTTACATGGAACCCTACTCCCTAAGGAGATGGATGAAACCACGAGAGAATGCCTCAAAGGGTTGATAATATATTGATTTTCTCACTAGATACAAGGGGTGAAGGACTTCTTATATAACCCTCATTGAGTCTCTACATCCCGCAGACGGTAAATGTGGGACTAAACTCTGGATGAGGTAAATGGATCCTGGAGTGATCCATTTACCCATCTACAACTCAAGTGACGCATAACCAAATACTCCAACAGTCTTCATTTATTGTTAAAGCCCCCTCCAAACAAAAAGAAAAGAAAAACACGAGTGGGGGGAGGAAGGGCTTCGAGATTTGTGAATTCACACAACAACAAAGCTTTTTCCCACTTTAAGTAGGGTCCGCTACATGGATTGTTTGTCTCCATTCAGATCTATCTTGAGTCATTCTCAGGCTTAGATCCAAAAAACTAAGATCCTTTCGTATAGTCTCATTCCAACACTTCTTGGACCTTCCACAACCTCTTTTAACTGGCTCAACATTCCAAAACTCGCATCTCCTCACCGGTGCATCAGTTGCCCTCCTTTGAAAATGGCCAAACCACCTTAAGCGATTTTCTCGCATCTTATCTTCGATCAAAGCTACACCCACTTTCATTCTGATGGCATCATTTCGAATTCGATCTTTACGTGTGTGTGTGTGTGTGTCCACATACCCACCTTAGCATTTTCATTTTTGCTACTACCATTCTCTACACATATCTATAGTTTACAGGCCAACATTCATATCCATAGATCCTAGCAGGACTCACAACTGCTTTGTAAACCTTTCCTTTAATTTTCAAAGGAATTTTCTTATTACAGAGAATAGTAGAGGCTCCTCTCTTCTTTAGCAAACCTGCATTTATTCTATTTATAACATCTCCATTAATTTCCCCATCATGTTGCAAAATAGATCCCAAGTATCTAAATGAACCTCTCTTCTGAATGTTATCATCACCAATCTTAACATTGATTCATTCACTATTACTTCTGTCAAAAGTCTACTCCATATATTCAATAATAGCCCTTCTTATATGAAATCCTTTAATCTCTAAAGCATGTCTCCAGACATCAAGCTTCTCATTTACTCCATATCTAGTCTCATCAATCAACACAATATCATCAACGAATAACATACACCAAGGTATCTCATCCTGAATGTGACTTGTCAACTCGTCCATAATCAAAGTAAGAAGGAATGGACTCAAAGTTGAACCTTGATGCATACCAGTGTTGATGTCAGAATAGTCAGTCTTCCCAGACCGTATCCTTATACGAGATGAAGCCCTATCATATATATCTTTTATGAGGTTAATATATAGGATAGGTACTTATCTCTTCTATAAAACTCTCCACAAGACTTCTCGTGGGACAGAATCATAAGCCTTTTCTAAATCAACAAAAATCATGCGGAGGTTCTTCCATTTAGCTTTGTAAATCTCCATTGTTTTCTTAAGCAAGTGGATGGCTTCATTAATTGAGCGACATAGCATGAATCTGAATTGGTTTTCCTTTACTTTGGAAACTTGCCTCAACCTTCTTTCGATCACACATTCCCAAATTTCCATAGTGTGCTCATCAGCTTGATATCTCTGTAATTTGAACAAATTTCGAATGTCTCCATTGTTCTTATAAAGAGGCACCACGATGCTTCTCCTCTGTTCTTCACGCATTTTCTTGCTTCGCTAGTAATATTGAATAAATAGGTAAGCCAAGTCAAACCACGCTCACCTAAAACTCTCCAAACTTCAACAGGAATGTCTTCAGGTCCTATACCTTTCCCATGTCTCATAACCTTCAAAGCCTCATCTATTGTCTTCCTTTGTATTCGTATGTAGCTTGCACGATTCAAGTACCTTTCACTACTAGCTAGATTTCCCAAAGTGATATCTCTATTTCCTTCCCCAATGAAAAGCTTATGGAAGTATTGCTTCCATCTAGTCTCTATATCCTTCTGAATAACAAGCATGTGAGCTTCCTCATCTTGAATGCATCTTAATTGAGAAAGATCTTTTGTCTTTCTTTCTCTTGTTTTAGCCATCCTGAATATATCCTTCTGACCCTCATTAGATTCGAGATTTTTGTACAAAATTTAATAAGCTTTTGACCTAGCTTTGCTTACCGCCTTATTTGCTTCCTTCTTAACTATTTTGTAGTTTGTGACAATTTTATCTGTTATGTCCTTACACATAGTTGTAAAGCAAGATCTTTTAATTTTGAGCTTCTATTGCACCCCTCAACTCCACCACCAAGCCTCCTTTTGGTCTGGATCTCCTCCCTTTGACTCGCCTAGCATCTCTTTGGCTATCCTTGGGATACAAGATGCTACCGCCTCTCACATCTCGCTTACACTTCCGTTACAATCCCAAGATAAGTATTCTAAAACCTTCTCTCTTAAGCTTGATTGCTTCAGTTGGAGATTCCACCATCTAGTTCTAATGGTCTTGAAAACCCTCCTTTTCTTAATAGCTCTTTTATTTGAACATCCATGACTAACAAGTAGGGCTGTTAGGAAAGCTCGAGCTCGATGAGCTCAACTCGGGCTCGGCTCGTTAAGGACTCGCGAGCCGGACTCGAAACCTTAACGAGCCCGAGCCCGAGTTGGGTTTTATGGCTCGTTAGCTTATCGAGTCGAGTCTGAGTTAGGTATTGTTCAACTCGGAAACTCGACTCGATAACTCGTTTTCCCTCAATAAAAAATTAAAAACATATATACAAAATCTTCCATACAAAGTTTGATATAAAATAGAGGTTAACATTTTTCTTCCCCAAAAAGTTATAGAAAAGAGTATAAAAAATCAAAATTACAAATGTCGTTTACATAATTTAATGTATAAAATGGAACAATGACTCATTAAGAGGTTCATGAGCCTTCTCATTTTGAGGTTCATGAGCCAGCTCAGAAACTCATGACTCGATAAGAGGCTCGTGAGCCAGCTCATTTTGAGACTCGTGAGCCAGCTCAGAAACTCGTGGCTCGATAAGAGGCTCGTGAGTCAACCCGTACTCGACGAGTTCGAGTTCGAGTTGGTGATCCAGGGATCGATCCTTATCGAGTCCGAGTTCGAGCCTTAGGTTTCTTATCGAGTTCGAGTCCGAGTTGAGGCCAACTCGGCTCGTTGAACTCGATAGACACCCCTACTAACAAGCGATGTTGGGTGGTCAATCTCTTTCCTGAGATTACTTTGCAGTCTTTGCAATACAACCGATCTCTTCTTCTCAATGCAAAGTAGTCTATCTGTGTTTGCTCCTCCCCCGGTCGAGCCACTCTTATAAATAATTAACCACTCCTCCCTCTTCTTGAAGATAGTATTTGCAATGAAAAGATCATAAGCTATTACAAAGTCCAGAAAGATTTTTCCCTCTTCATTTCTATCCTCGAAGCCATGTCCTTCATGAATACTAGCATACCCTGAAGCATCCTTTCTCACATGTCCACTAAGATCTCTACCTAGACAAATCATCTCTCTTTGTTAGATTCCTTGCATAAAAGATCTTACTATCTTTTAGTTTGTTTTCCTCCTCCCTCAATTATTCTTCTTCTTTCTCCTATCCTTCACCTCTTTCGGAGACATCTGTGCAACAACACCCACCTCAAGTCCATAATCCCCCATCACAATCCCAATTCCATCATGTTTTACATTAAAATCATTGTAATTTCATTCTCTTACAGTCCAACAAACTTGTGCCACCACGCCTGCAGCCCCAGGAGGTTTCCCACTCACCCACAGTAATAACGCCACCCTTTAGAAAAAAATCAAATGCATTGGTGAAGCCCCTCCCATCACATCCCTATCTCCAGGAAGTCCTTGGCAATGGCAAACGTAAATCCACTCCCTTCATCCCATAATCCTTTTAGCAGCACCCTCCCATCCATATCTACAACTCCAAATAGTCTCCCCACCCCCAAAAAAATCCATCCGAGGATCCCTCTCCTACCATACGTCCTTGATTCGGATGATCTTTAGGGTCACCATGTTCGAAGCGGCACCGATGATTTCAACAGTATATTGGAGTCGCAACAAAGTGAAAGAAGAAATCGATGAAGCAGAGAGAGCATTGACCAAAAAGGCTTCACAATTGTGAGTGCAGAACATGTCCATAACCGGAGCGGGTAGGATTCAGGACTTGCCCTGGATCAACACCAACCCAACCACTAAAGCAACAAATGCATAATTATCACCCTCCAAAGGGCATTGATCATGGAAGGGCCACCATCGTGAAGCTTGAGCTTCATATAGTTCACCTTCATCTTAAGGATGCAAATCTACAAGACTCTCCAGTGCGAGGTGCATTTAACATCCATTGTCATCTAGTTGTTAGCGGCTGCCTGTTGCTAAGCCTACAATCCTTTGGAATTCGAGAGGTTAAGGGTGAGGCCTTCGATATTATGGTTTTTTTAAGGATAAGCAGGGATGTGAGCTCGAGATGAGTTGCACCCTAAATCATATTAATAATGGTAAATGATTACACCAGCCAACTTTTGATGTTATGATACCAAGATTACAAAATGAGAAGATGAGAAAACGGGGATAATATATGGATATAAAAAAATACTTTTGTCCTAATACAAACTTAATTATTTGACCAATGAGTACCAAGGACATGCGCTAACAGTGTAAATTAAAGTATTTTCTGCAGGGGTGTCATGGCATAACCAAAGGTCCTGCATGTAAAACTCCTTTTGGCTTGATTTTAATTTTTGTTACTTAAAGATCAGCCCTCTCCTGTTGAACAAGAAATGAAGACTAATCATCTTTAAAATGATTTTATAAGAACCCCCTAATAATATTCATTTCTTAGCAAAAATTACGCTTGTCTATGAATAAAAAATCAATCAATATTAGTTCAACGGAGAATATCCTAATACCATTTCTTCATCACTGTTCTTGGGAAATCTGAGCGCTCCGGGTTTGCTGTCATTGCAACTTGCTGAATTCTCTTCACAAAGGTGAACCTCAAGCCATGAGTCCTTGACCTATGCCAATTTCATGACGAATTTTACAACTCAGTTTTTAAAAGAAAAGAGTTTCAATATCTATTTTTAGAATCCACAAAAAAAATACTCAATGTGAGCATTAGTGGATGTGGACATACCTGTTTAGGAAGCAACGGATTTTCTAAGAATGAATACTCTCTGAAATCAATTCTCGGACCAAACTCTTCATATGATATGGCCTTCAACATATTATTTACCTACAGAAACAACTTTTATTAGGAGAAAAAGTTCCCTAATTTTTCCGTAAAGTAAATCTAAAAATAACATGGCATTGTTGAACTCAGTAAAGGCATCCCTGTGGACTATCTTTTACCGAAAATTGGAGCGAACTTTGCAAAAAAAATTGAAGTGAACTCTAGGACAAAACAATATACCTCAAATACATGATCCATGGGACAGAGAAATGGTTGTCTCGTAATAGAACCTGGTAATATTCCAGGATGACCAAACCACATTCTATCCAACCTGCACCATAATGGAGGCATCACCTAAGAGTACGAAAAAATTTAGATCGAATTAGTGATCAAAGCATGTGCAATTGAAGCTAAAATCAGTTATTGCCACCAGTAATTTCTCTTTGTTACATGAATAATTAACTGCAAGAACATTGCACACCACAATATTGCTGCAAAAAATGAATAACACCAATCACAATCTTGATTCAACAAAAAACAGACCCTACTTTCAACTAAATGAATGTCATTAGCATTTGTCCCATATATAATGTAGGGGCTGGATCATTGCAGCCTTTGACAAAAAGTTGCACAACTTAAGCAACTTTAGTTTGTACTGCTTTATACTTGTGCTATCTATTTTGGGCAATGAAGACACACACCGACAGCAATTGCACTATAACATTGCATGAAGTCCTGGGTCAATATCCTCTTTAAGAAGTTTAACGAGAGGGGCAAGGATGACTACTAGAGGTCGGTAGTCATCAATATAGCAAAATACTAGGATAAAATGATGCAATGCTATACTCCAGAAGGTGATACAATGCTCTTGCTACATAAACTCACAATCCCGTTCAGATTTCTAAAAAAACTCCATGCCTTTCCTCCCAAAGTGTCCATAGGACCTGTTGCGAGTAGCGGAAGCAAACAAGCACAAATGCAGACAAACAAACCATGTACACATGGATTTCCAAGGTTCACCCATAACCGGGCTGCATCTTTAAGCGGCAGCGATCAGTTTTCCTATATGTGGAGGACAAAAATACAGAAGATATAGAGAAGCCTAACCCAGTGAGACCTCCGTGCTACTAGGTTATGCTACGGTAGCGGGCTTCGCCCGCCCTTCTGATGGAGGGTGCAGAAAACGGCTTCTGATGGTTAGGATCAAGGAATATCAACAGAAATACAGCAGATTTTCCCATTGGCTTTTCAACCAAATATCACCTCTGCTGAAGTATTTCTGAAACAACAACGTAGGAGGGTGCCACAACCTGCACATCCCCATAACTGTTCCATGCTTGCCGGCATGCAAGCAACGAAAAAACAAATAACAAACGTCCTTTTTGGCCATAGTGATTTGATCAATCAGGGCGAGTGCCAGTTTGTTTTTTAATTTCAGATCCATCTTTATTTTCATTTTTATTTTGATTTTACTAAATTGTGATCAATTTAAGATCTTAAAACTACATTGTCGAGAATTGACTAGTTAAACGAAGAGTTTTCAAGGGAATGACTAAGGTTTGTTAGGATTTTATTGTTTTTCTTATCCATTTTGTGATCACTCCTCTCTATATAAAAGGGTTACTGTGGTTTTGAAAACATATCATGTTATGAGTAATTGGATTTCCGAGTCAGTCTCCACCTTTATCGCCCCTCCCCTTATTTTCGGTGGATTCTGCTCAGAATCCCTAGTCTTCTCTGAATACGTGAGGCTCGTCGCGCTATTCTCCCTTACCCTCTCATCCCAAAACAAGACTTGCGCCGTTTAGGCCACAATTCACATTTACATCAACTAGGGTTGAAGGATCATTTGTTGTCAAGTTTGGTGGTAAGACAATAAATGGGACCGTTGACCAAGGAAGAGAAAAGCCCGTTCAAAACTTCTATCTCAAAGATTTCCTTTCAATAATGCCATAGAATTATCATAGACACTCACGATATTGAATTTTAAAATTTTGCCAAAAAGTTAAACATATCAAGTTCAATAGCATCAAGTTTCTATATTTTTTGATTAATTATTGTCGTAATAACATGAAGTAAAATGCCCCAAATACTCATGCATGTACATGTGATCATATGAGTCAAAGTGTACTCACCAAGAAGTTTGTTCTTGCAAAAAGAGTAGAACCGATCAATCAACTTAATACGCCTAATGATCAACTTAGGTTAATGTTCATTGATTGATCAATCTTGACCACCTGATAGATCAACTTTAGTTCTTGGTTATGGATCTATATGTTACTATCCATTAATCGATCAACTTCTTTGTTATATGACCGATCAAAATTCAAATGACATTCAATGGTTATCTAGAAATGACGAAACCTTTTCTCACTTTAAGTAGGGTCGGCTACATGGATTCTTGCTCAAATCCATGTTTGAAAGATCCGACTATTTTTTACATTGGTTATCAGCTATGCAACCCTGACAAAGAGGAGTTTGAACCCTAGTCTTTTGGGTGGTAGGCACACTGAACTACCATAATACCATTGAAGTGGGTTAGACCTAATTGATCAAACATTGTATCAATCAACTGAAAATTATGATCAATCAACGGTGGAATCTAGTTTGTTTTTTAAAAACGATTTATTCCCCGATTTGTTCCAATGCCTATATTGATTTCCCAACGGCTATAAGCACTATATATAAGCATGCAGACTCCCTTTGAAAGAATACATCTCAATAACATTCTACTACTTTCATATTTCATCTCATCTTTGAGCAGATATTTTGTGCATTCTTATGCATCGAGAGCAACCAACAAATTTCGACAGAAGCATACTCAAGCTCTCATCTAGCCATCATCGCCATTCAACCTCTGATCTATCTACGACTCATTACAAAAATCTCTCGGTAGGTGATTCTACTATACTGATGATCCGTTCTATTGACTATTCTGATCATCATTGGTTTGATATTTGATTTATGTTATTGTTGTGCTTATATGTAATATATATGCAAAACATATAAAATTTGTGGCTGGTATTCAGGATATTTTATATCTCTTTTTACATGATGACTGAAATTGAAATCAAAGGTGCAATCTTGTTTACGTACTCCACAACCTCCTTTTCATTGTAGTACAGATAGACAAACATGTGATGCAACAAAAGAATTGTAGTGCTAACAATCAGCACCACGGTACCAGCCACTAGCACACCAACTCGCATAACTATGCGAGCCCCTCGTGGATTTCCAGTTCCTAGTTCATTGGATATTCCCGTGCTATACAAGTAACGATCTTTCAACATGGATCACCGGGGACGGCAAATCTATCATGTCAAGTAGCATTTTTGGAGATACTTGAACATATTAAGGTCTTGCGCCATTTATGGACAACCAATATGTAACCTAATTTCATAATTTTTAGTGAAAGGCATATCCATCTTGAGAACTCACCCTCTTCTCTCTTTAAAAAAAAATCAACAATCATAGGTGTGTAAGTTGAGTCAACATGGTCCATATGTCATGTATTCAGTATATGAGTTTTTAGTTGGTCTAGGATGTGGTTTGTATACTCCAACTTAAGATGGATGTTGAAAATAGCAAATGGTTGAGTCAATTGATTAGGTAATTAGATCTTCTAAGTCGATCCAATTGTGATGTGTTTAGTACCAAATAAAATACATTTGGGACTCGATTGTGTTGGTGGGATTATATGAAGTGCTACATACCTCCTTTTTTCCTTGAGAAATATAATAGCCAGATCTAACTGTATCGGTTCTTCTCCCAAGTAGGACGGCCCATTGTGATCATGTCAAGCCATGCAAATACATATTTTGTATGACTCTGAGTATTATACCGGGATATGCAATCTTCCCTTTGTTGCGGTTAAAGAATTTATTTACATATAGCTATTAATGATGATCTTTATTATGAAATTTAAGTTGTCAAATAAATTGTCATATTACTTTTATCACAGAATTTCTAAATACTTAAGAAAATATATTGTGCAACTAACGGCATCATATGCTTATTTTATTAATAAAAATATACCTATATATGATCATTAACGTGTCACACGAAGTGTATGTGAAGCTATATACTTCCGCTTACAATATTCCTAAACAATTACATAATTGTTAAAATCACGAGGGAGTATACCATAGGGTGCAAATGGAGATAGAAATATCCCTATTTTATATATTATAGTATCCCCTTTATAATAGTTTTGGTACGTGCATTCATATCCAATTGAAAATTCATATGAATGCCTTCGCTTTCTAAGGGTAAATGTCTATAACTATACTCGTAACATATTTTATCATATAAATATTATTGTAAATTTATCTATAAACTCTATGTAACTGTGGAGAAAAGAATGAGTTGTGTTTATTCCATAGGTCTAGGGTCTCTTATATAGAGAAATCTTAGAGAGCAAAAAAGGGAGAAATACATATATGACCTCAAAGTGTTAACGAATACAAATAAAATAGAAAACACAATAACTCTAACACTTCCCCTCAAGTTGGAGCATATTTATCGATCATGCCCAACTTGGAAATCAAATACGACAATCGTTTCTTCAGTAGTGCCTTAGTGAAGGTCATGGAAGGCCGTATCGATATCGATATCGTTTCGGTCCGCCCGGAAATGGATATATCAGGATATATTGACGATATATCGACGATATCGATGGAAATGTCGAAAATGACGCAAAAAGCCATTTTTTGGCATTTTTTCAGAAATTAAGGTCATCCAAGATATTAAAACAACAAATAACGTACAAATACACACTTATATCACACATATCGGTCCATTTATAGACCATATATCGCACCTATCGGTATTGCACATATCGGTTATATTGAACATATTGATATTAATATTGATTCTTGACTTATAGATATTGAAAATGGATTTCATTCAAGTTCTTATAACATGAAATACTACAAATATACAATTAGAAAATACATATAAATCATTTATGAGGACTATGATCCTTATAGTGCACATATCGGTCATATCGAACATATCGCTGATATTGTTAGTTGTTGACATACTATATATATTGAAAATGGAGTTCATCCAAGTACTTTGATTACTAAATAATTTACAAATGTACTCTTACTCTCTTAGATAACACATATCGATCATCTATGAACCTTATATCGTATATATCGATACGGTTGTACTGTTAGTTGTTGACCTATATATATTGAAAAAGAAGTTTATCCAAGTTGTTACATCACTAAATAACTTACAAATATACTCTTAGATCACACATATTGATGCAAACGGAATATTTGCACGATAATGAAAATAAATTTTGAACGGTGGATTTTTCGGTGGAGAAGAAAATGGAGGGGTTGAGAAGAGAAGCTCGTCGAAAAATGAGGGGTGTTGGAGAAGAGAAACGTGAAGACCACGTGGGGAAGGAGGGAGAATAGAGAGAGAGAGAAAATTTTATATCATCTGCCTCCTTAAACAAATAGCCTATCATCCCTTTATATAGGAGGGATGAGGTTACAAAAATAGAACTCAAATTCAAATTCAAACTAATTATCCTAATTGGACTCTAACCAACTAATTACGAAATTTAAATCTTTAACTAATTAATTGAGACACAGGCGATCTCGTTTATATAAAATTACGACGACTCAAATAAACGTAAATAAAATTAACGGCTAAAAAGTAGAGAAAAATGCGGTCCTATTTATCCAGTTCACGCTGCATCAACTCTCCTTCGCTTGAAAAATTCATCTCCCGACGAATTGCTGGATCTGCAGGCTTGGAGATTGATAAATTTGAATCAGCGTCATCGATCATCCCGTGGAAGAACTGGTGTGGAGCGAATGGCGGGGTCCATGCGTGTGGGATGCGAGTGTTGGCGATGTGGGCTTCGTGATGGAAGAACAGGTGTGGCGCATATGCGGGCTCCCATCCGGATTTTATCTTGTTGACATGATACTCGAAGAACCGATGGGGCATCTTCATGACGATCAACTCGGCCTTTGGAGAGTCCATAGCAAAGCAATAGCACAAGGAGAGTAGAAGAGGAGATGTGTCCAATGAATTAAGCCATGGGGCCTTTAAGTAGGTGAAGTCCATGATCCTAATCCTATTTGGATAAGGAGGCCTTCCATATTTCTCTCTTTCAGCCTTTTTTTTTAAAATAATCCTGCTCCAGGGGGTTGGAATACAAATTTCGTACCTCATTAATTTTGGCCTTCCAGTAAATGTTTTGATGAGGAGGGGTTTTCCGGCAATTTTTCCCATTCATATCCCTAATTTCCAGGGACTCGGTTGTGACTGCATCCCTAACTAGTGTTAGGGTTTTTTTCCTCCGAACTAATGGGCGGCGGCAATCAGAACGGGGGAGGCGGCATCCTTGAGTTCGTGCCCAGGTGTCCCGTGCGGCTGACGCTGCTCGCAAGGATGGCGAGGCCGTTTGCAGAGGTGGTTCGCAAGGGTGGCTCTCAATCTTGTGGTCGTGGGTTCGAGCCCCACGATGGGGGCCAGCAAAGGTGGGGAGGGGGCGATAGCTGGTAGCGGCGGCGGGAGGGGGTGTTGGCGGTGGTGCGAGAGGTGCGAGGGTGGGGTCGAGAGGGGGTTTTGTTGGTGGTGAGGAGGTCGCGGTGGGAGGGGAAGCTGGGGTTGCAGGAGGGGACACGGGGGTTGGGGGTTGTATCGTGATGGGTCCGGGGGTGGTGGGAGAGGTTGACGGGGCGGGGGCAGGGGAAATCGCCGATGGCGCATAGATGGCGGGAGGGGGCACTGGAGTTGTAGGGGATAGCACGGGGGTGGCGGCGGATGGGAGTGGCAGCGACGGGACTGGGGTCGCAGGAGGGGGTACGGGGTTTAGGGGTCGTGCCTCAGGGAGTTGCGGGGGTATTGGGGTAGGCTGCAAGGACTGGGAGGGGTACGAAGGTGGGGCTGGCGGGGGTTTGGGGGTTGCGGATGGGGAAGAACCCATTGAAGGCGGGGTCGTGGTCGGCGAGGAAGGCAGGGGGAGCACCTGGAATGATTTGGGTGGTGTCGGAATAACCGGCAGATCTTCGTTGTCATGATTTTTTCCCTGGACAGCAAGCAGATCAGTATTTTTACCTCCTGAAATGGCCTGGACGGCACATAAATCGTCACTGACGGCGAGATTTTTGTGATTTTCTTCATCGTGGGTCTGGACAGCGGCTTCTACGATCGAAGACTTTGATAGGGCAACGTACATAGCCTCGAAATTAGCCATCATTTCTCGACATTTGGACTGGAAAATTTGGAGATCACGCAGTGCGTCCATCTCCTTGTTGTAAGCTTCTTCGGCTCGTTGTTTCCGCTCCGACGAATGATGGTGTTTCGTCGCATGTCGGCGCGAACGTCTGGACGGATCGTCAGATCGTGAGGACGATCTGTAGGCCATGCTCTGATACCAAATGATGCAAACGGAATATTTGCACGACAATGAAAATAAATTTTGAACGGTGGATTTTTCGGTGGAGAAGAAAATGGAGGGGTTGAGAAGAGAAGCTCGTCGGAAAATGAGGGGTGTTGGAGAAGAGAAACGTGAAGACCACGTGGGGAAGGAGGGAGAATAGAGAGAGAGATAAATCTCAAATTTTATATCATCTGCCTCCTTAAACAAATAGCCTATCATCCCTTTATATAGGAGGGATGAGGTTACAAAAATAGAATCAAATTCAAAATTCAAACTGTTGGGAAAAATGAGCAAGTTGTTTAATCCATAAGCCCTAGGCTCTCTTATATAAGAGAGTAGCCTATGGGTAAATTACATAAAGCATACAACTGAAAATAAAAATAGCGAAGGGATACAGACACTACTATATGCGTTAACACTCCCCCTCAAGATGGAGCATAGATATCAATCACGCTCAGCTTGGACACACACTTCTGGAATGGGCCTCGTAGTAATACTTTGGTGAATATATCCGCAGTCTGATTCTCTGAGGTAACATGAGACGTAGCAATGAACCCCTTCTGAATCATGTCACGTATGAAGTGACAGTCAACCTCAATGTGCTTGGTCCGCTCATGGAATGCTGGGTTGTTTGCAATGAACAAGGCTGCCTGATTATCACATTCCAAGTTCATAGGAAGCGGTACATCTAAACATAGGTCTGTAAGTACAGCTTTCACTCACATCATTTCTGTAGTAGCCTGGGCCATAGCCCTATATTCAGGTTCAGCACTAGATCTAGCTACCACCGTCTATTTCTTACTTCTCCATGAGACTAGGGCATCTCCAACATAGACGGCATACCCTGAGGTGGACTTCCTGTCCTTGGGACATCCTGTATAGTCTGCATCCGCACATGCTGAGATAGAAATCCCCTTTCCTTTCTTGAATAGCAGACCTGCACCTGGAGATGATTTGAGATATCTAAGAATCATATGTATTGCATCCATATGAACCTGACGTGGTTGCTCCATGAACTGGCTCACACGACTCACTGCAAATAATATATCTGGTCTAGTGATCGTGACATACAACAGTTTGCCTACCAGTTCTCTGTATCTTCTCCTATCCACCTCCTCTGTGTCATCATCATAGAGCTTCATGCTGGGATCCATTGGTGTCGTAGCAGGTCGACACCCAAGCATACATGTTTCACTCAACAGATCTGTAACATATTTCCTTTGTGACATTACTAACCCATATGGATTTCTAGCAAATTCCAGTCCCAAAAAATATCTAAGAACACCAAGATCCTTAGTGACAAATTCGCTTCCCAGCATTTCTTTCGCCTGCTTTATACCCTGCTCATCATCTCCTGTGATCAAGATATCATCTACATAAACCATAATTGCAATAATACCTCTAGCAGTCTTCTGTACAAACAAGGAATGATCAGCATTGGAGCTTTTGTATCATTGTTTCTCAAAGAGGTCTGAGAGCTTCTGAAACCATGCTCTGGGGCTCTGCTTAAGGCCATAGATAGCCTTATGTAGTATGCATACCTTGGAACACTCCCCCTCAACAGCAAAACCGGGTGGCTGTTGAATATAGACTTCCTCCTGCACAAGGCCTTAAATGTCGGTTTCGGTCACCATTTCGGTATCGACCAAAACAGAATTTCGATGGAATTTCGGTGGAATTTTGACCGAAATTTCGGTCATTTCGGTCATTTTTTGTACTAGGACCTCCATATTTCGGTCATTTCGGTCATTTCGGTCGAATTTCGATTTCGACTGGATATCGATATTCGACAGAAATTCGACCGAATTTCGCTGAAATTTGAGGCCATGCTCCTGCATATCTCCATATAAGAATGCGTTCTTCACGTCCAGCTGATAGAGCGGCCAGACTCTAGCAACTGCAACGGACAACAAGATCCGGAGAGTCGAATGACGGGCCACAGGCGAGAATGTGTCAAGGTAATCCACCCCGTATGTCTGTGTAAAGCCACGTGCAACAAGACGTGCCTTGTACCTATCAATAGAGCCGTCTGCATTGTGCTTCACTGTAAACACCCACTTACAGCTCACCGGGTTCACATCTGGAGGTATAGGAACCAAACTCTAAGTTCCTCTGGACTGAAGTGCCGCCATTTCTTCCTCCATTGCTAGCCGCCATCTACTATCCTGCAGGGCATCTTGATGACTCCGTGAAATATCTACAGCTGACAGTGCCACCACAAATGTCCTGAAATCTCCAGATAATCTCTCAAAAGACACAGATGATGACAATGGATATGTAACACAGCTCCTCTTTGATTTGCGTAGAGCAATGGGAACATCTAAATCTGTTGTAGCCTCATCTGGCCCCTGCAACATATCCTGCTCAGAAATGTCGTCACATCCATCAATAGAAATATTTTCATTACATACCATAGGCGAGCTAGGAGACGAGTCATGACTATGAGCGGGAGGAGGCCTGCGGGTATAATGGAACGGTAGCGGTGAGACAGGTATATGTGGTGGTGGCGGTGGTGGTGATGGTGTTGGTGGTGTTGATGACGACATTTGAGGTGGTGGTATCATGTATATGGCATCAGTAGATGGAGGTGGTAGCTGCTTGTCTCCCGAGGCTGAAAAATACATAACAGATTCAAAAAATGTAACATCTGCACTGACCATATACCGCCGACGCAGGGGATCAAAACACTTGTACCCTTTTTGAGTTCTGGAGTACCCAACGAAAACACATTTGACAGCCCTAGGAGAGAGCTTGTCAGTACCAGGCGACAACTGATGGACAAAGGCAACCGAACCAAACACACGAGGAGTGAGAGTGAACAGATCCTTCCCAGGATGGATGAGGGAAAACGGAATCTGTTCATTCAAGACAGAAGAAGGCATACGATTGATTAGGTAACATGCAGTGAGAACTGCATCAACCCAGTAAGAGTAGGGAACATGACTATGTATAAAAAGTGATCTTGTGACATCAAGAAGGTGACGGTGTTTCCTTTCAGCAACGCCGTTTTGTTGAGATGTATGAGCATAAGATGTTTGGTGAACAATCCCTTTTGAGGAGTAATAATTGGCAAGAACATTGGTGCACAATTCTAAGGCATTATCACTTCTCACAAACTTCACAAATGTGGAGAAAACATTTTGTATTTCATTCAGAAAATGGATAATGATATTTCCTGCTTCTGACTTATTTTTCATCAAAAACCCCCATGACACTCTAGAAAAATCATCCACAAATACTATATAAAATCTGTGTCCCTGATGATCAGGTACACGACTCGGTCCCCAGACATCAATATGAAATAACTCGAACTTGGAGGTACTACTCCGACCTGGACGATTGGGAAAGGACGACCTGTGATGCTTTCCCAACTGACACGCCTCACATTGAATAGGTGTGTGAGGAAGACTATAAGGTAACACGTGACTCAACTTCTGAAGGGGTAAATGGCCAAAGCGCAGATGCCACAATAAAGTAGATACTTATCCAGTGGGAAGGGATGAGGTTCCAGCAAATGGGTCTGATTCAGGCGGTAGAGACCTCCTTGCTCATAGCCACGACCAATCACGTTGCCCGTATGGATGCCCAGAAAAATCAAAGAAGATGGATCAAAAATTGCCTGACAATGGAAGGGATGAGGTTCCAGCAAATGGGTCTGATTCAGGCGGTAGAGACCTCCTTGCTCATAGCCACGACCAATCACGTTGCCCGTATGGATGCCCAGAAAAATCAAAGAAGATGGATCAAAAATTGCCTGACAATGTAGATCCTTCGTAATCTGACTAATTGACAACAAATTCATTGAAAAATCAGGTGCATGTAGCACATTCTTGAGCTGCATAGAAGATGTCAATCTAATCTCCCCCTGACCAGTGATGGGGGGATGTGTACCATTGGCAATTACTACTGTTCGGCCTGGAGGAATCTGAGTGTATCTTGTAAGTAAACTCTGGTCGCCACATAGGTGATGTGTAGCGCCCGAGTCCATAATCCATGCTAATATATCTGATCTACTACTGGTGAATGCAAGTATACTACCTGAAGCACTGGTAGATGCAGAGGCAGAAGCAGCGGCATCAGATTGACTCTCCGTAGTCGGTGCTGGACCAGATGGTGGAATAATGTCCCTCAGACGGGCAACTAGATCGTCGAACCGTTGATCCAAAGTAGCAGCAGATGGAGGCTCTATCTGCTCAGCAACCCGTGCAGATGCAGGAAATCCATGCTTCGAGTAGCATGTGTCTTCATTGTGTCCAACACGGTGACAGTAGGTACATGTTGGCCTAGTGCGGCCACCTCTTCCACGAGGTCCACGTCCACGGCCCTGGTGATGAAATCCACGACCCCTGTTGGCTGCCATGGCTGAAGTATTCGGATTCGTAGCCATGGATGGAACTGTGATCCGACTCAGTCTATGGAAAGCTTCCTCCATGGGAGGAATAGTGGAGTCGGCCAAAATCTGTGATCGTGCCACCTCATATTCTGGATCAAGTGCAGCCACGAACACGCCCACCATAATCGCATTCCTGTATGTCTTCTGTTGTTCTGGCGTGGCTGTCAAGGGCATGAAGCTGCAGAGCTTCTCAAACATCCCTCTCAGTGATGTATAGAGGGAATGCAGAGGACGACCATTCTACTTGATAGTGAATATATCAAGCTGGAGTTGCAGAATCTTTGTCTCGTTCTTCGCCTGTGAATATGTAGCCGCCAGAATGTCCCACATATCCTTCGCTGTGGGTTGATGTAGAATGTCATTGGCAATCTCAATTGCCAACGTGCCAGATAGCCAAACCTTGGCATATGCGTCATCAGCCTCCCAAGAGGCATTGGTTCCAGTCTTCTCAGCATGCTCTGATTAAGTAAGAATGTGCTTCTTACCCGTTGACTTCATCATGCTCATGAACTGCATTGCCAACAGTTCATAGTTGGTACCGTCCATCTTTACAATAGGCGTTGGACCACGAAATGCGCCAATAGATGGGATATCTGCCTTGCTTTCTGACATACTGGATACTGAAGACTGGAACGATTGACAGAATATGTGATTTGTCTACAATGACATAGACGGGTTTAGTTGCACGTGTAGACCTCAAGCAACTAAACCCATGTAGATGAAAGTGCTCGTTTTAGGGCTTAGCACGTGCCCCCGTACAGTCGACCAGGAGAAGTAAGCGCACTGGTGCACTGATGCGCGCACTGGTTAGCGTGCTGGAGTGGCGTTGATATGCGTGAGGCGCACTGGTGCACTGGTGCGCGATGCGCGCACTGGTTAGCGCGCTGGGGTGGCGTTGATATGCGCTGGAGTGGCGCGCAGGGGATAGGGAACACGCGCAACGCTACAGGAGCACAGCGCAGCACGCTACCGCACGGTAGCGCTGGAGCACCGTACGCTACCGCACCGCAGCACAGCGTACGCTGCGCGCAGGCGAAGAGAGGGCGCACCGCGATGAGAGGGAGCACCGAAGCAGCGCGCACAAGAGCGACGCGCAGGAGGCGACGCCGTGCGTGCGGCCCAAGAGAGGGCGGCACCGATCGAAGAGAGAGAGAGAGAGGCCGGCGGGTGGGGTAGGGTTAGGGTTTCGAGAACTCCGGTCTAGGACCGTCGCTCTGATACCATGTTGGGAAAAATGAGCAAGTTGTTTATTCCATAAGCCCTAGGCTCTCTTATATAGGAGAGTAGCCTATGGGTAAATTACATAAAACATACAACTGAAAATAAAAATAGCGAAGACATACAAACACTACTATATATGTTAACACAAACTAATTATCCTAATTGGACTCTAACCGACAAATTACGGAATTCAAATCTTTAACTAATTAATTGAGATCACATGCGATCTCGTTTATTTAAAATTGCGACGACTCAAATAAACGTAAATAAAATTAACGGCTAAAAAGTAGAGAAAAATGCGACACTATTTATCCAGTTCACGCTGCATCACATATCGATCATCTATAAAGCTTATATTGCATATATCGATCATTTCGAACATATCGATATTAATGTTGATTCGTGACTTATATATTTTTTTGAAGAATTGACTTATAGATATTGGAAATGGATTCCATTCAAGTTTTAAAACATGGAATAACTTGTAAATATACACCAAGTTAAAGAACCATAGTATGCACCCTCCTGTCGCATCATACCCTACCAGTACGGGGGTCTCGCTGTAGTATATAAATCATAGATTGTTTTAATACTAGGTGTAGCTAGATAGACAATGGAATCAAGCTTACATGAATAATAACATTCATATACAGAGATATCGATGAAATATCGGCGGTATCGGTCGATATCTTGTATTTTTTGTACTGAATCCATTCATTTTGTATCGATATGGGCCGATACGGTGATATATCGTCGATATCCCTGTAAAAAGATATACACTCCGATTTCAATACCCCCAACCTCTCGATACCGATATATCGGCGATATATCGCTGATATATTGCCGATACGACCTTCCATGAAGGTGTATGCAAGCTGGAGTTCAGTACATATATGTGGAGTGGCGATCTTTCCTCCTCGTATTGCATCACAAATGAAGTGACAATCAACCTCAATATGTTTGATCCGCTCATGTAAAACAGGATTGGTGGCGATGTACGTAGCAAACTTGTTGTCACAATATAAAGGTATGAGAGTAACAACTGAAAGTCCAAGTTCTTGTAGATAAGAGACAAGCCATGTGAACTCATAGGTGGCTTGAGTTGTCCTATATTCTGCCTCTGCACTTGATCTGGAGACCATTGTCTGCGTTTTGCATCGCCAAGCAACCAAGTTGTCCTAAATGAGCATGGCATAGCATGTAGTGGATCGACAACCCTCAGGTGAATTAACATAGTCAGCATATGTATAAGTAGAGACATCAGTGTAACCATTGATTCATAGAAGAGTCCACGTCCGCGATATTCATTTAAGTATCAAAGGATCAGAAAAACACCATATCAATGATTGTAAAGGGATCTCTCCATGTGTTGGTTGGCTATGCCCGCAACATATGATATATCTGGCCTAGTAACAATGAGATAGAGAAGTTTACCCGTTATGTTTATATGCCATGTAGTATCCTCAAACGCAGGATCAGTATATATGGAATGTTTCCTCACTTCTGTAAGGATGCCAGATGGTTTGCATCCAAGTAGTCCAGCCTCAGTTAGAATGTCAAGGCAATACTTCATCTGTGAGATATGGAACACTTCTGTAGTGTGTATCACCTCAATGCCAAGAAAGTAACGTAGTTGGCCAAAATCCTTCCTGACATAGACCATCGGGAGGAAGGTCTTGGTCTCTGAAATGGCGGCTTCATTGTCACCAATGATGACCATATCATCAACATAGATAATAAGAATTACGGTGTCGATAGACCTTCGTCTGACAAAGACATAGTAGTCAGATGTCTCCCTTTGAAACCTAAGAGTGTTGATCTCAGTAATAAGTCTGTCAAACCATGCCTTGGGTCTGCTTCAAGCGATAGATGGCCTTACATAGTTGGCATACACGCTCCACCTCGACTGTGTAACCCCGTGGGTGCATCATAAAAACCTCCTCTTCGTGGTCACCATAGAGAAATGTATTCTTCACATCAAGTTGAAAAATTATCCAACCATTATTGTCAGCAACAAAAACAATGGTACGTATGGACCCCTTCTAGCAATGGGCGAGGTGTCAAAGTAATCAACCCCATAGGTTTGTCTGAAATCTTTTGCAACTGATTTGTATTTAATACATCAATGGACCCATCATGCGACTGTTTGGTCGTGAACTCCCGAGGGCACGAACAAGATCTCACGTGCCTCGGGAGGTAAGGGCATCAATCGCCTCATCCATAACATGTCGTTAACCCTAGTATTTATTGCATGATGATATCTGAGGACATATATGGCATTCAGGACATCTGCAAACCTCTTGTCATAGCTACATATACTATCAATAGAAGCAAAATATGGCATAGGGTGAAAAGTACATTGCCTCTTTTGCTTGCGGAGAGCTATCGGAAACTCCTAAGATACATCCAAGGCAGTAGTAGTGGGAGCACTTGTAGAAGGCATATCATCCAATAAAAAAAGAACATGTAAAGGAACAAAGGAGTACTTGTGTGCTTGCATGTATAAACGATTGGTAGAGGTGGAAAATTCATATGGATCCCACCTACATTCTATGTAAAGAAGCTAATGAGCTCAAAGAAAGTGACATCTGCGAAAATTAATACCGACGCCCAACAGGATCATAGCACCAATAGCCTTTCTGAGTATGTGAGTACCTAAGAAAGATGCACTTGATGGCCCTAGGTGACAATTTGCCAGCTGTATCGAAGTTCTGAACAAATGCAATATACTCAAAATTCTCAGAATAAATGAAAAGGAGACTTTGTGAGGTAGGAGCACCCCACCTTTTAGGACAGAAGATGGAACCATGTTGATGAGATGAATAACTACAAGGATGGCATCCCCAACAGTATTTGGGAGCATTCATCTGAGTGAGGAGAGACTTATAAGTTTCCTTTCTGCTACCCCATTCTGTTGAGATGTATATGGATATGATGTTTGATGAACATTCCCCTGGGAGGCAAAAAATGATATCAATATCTGATGGGTGAACTCAAGTGCATTGTCAGTTTGAATAATTTGAACATGTATAGAGAAAGAAGTTTTGACATATTGAAAGAATTTTCTGACAATTTTATTGATCGTTGAACATTCCTTTATTAGGAAAATCCAAGAGGATCTACTATAATCATCCACAAACACAATGAAATTGAGATGACCACTTAAAACATCACAATGAACAAGATCAATAAGAGTGGTACGACGAGACTCAACGCGAACTGAAAAGAAGCATCATGATGTTTCCCGAACTCATATATCTCTCACTGAAAGGGCTCCGAAGTAAAGAGTTTAGGGAACATCATAGAGGGAGCTTTGTCAGAAGGCTGCCTAAAGTGCATATGCCATAGGAAAGGGTCTTCGAAGATGGATGCATGCAGCACCAACAAACTTAAAATATGAGGATATGTCAAGATAATAGATGACATTCCTCTCATGTTCCCCGTCAATAATATGTCTCGTCCGAATGTCTTGAAAATAGAAACAGAATTCATCCAATATCATAAGGCAATTAAGCTCAACACAAATCTTATGAACAGATAATAAGCTGAGAGGGAAATCAAGAGCACAATGAATCCCAAAAAGTAGGAGCTCGGAGGAGAACTCCATGGTTCTGACAGTAGTAACTGGCGAGTGAGTTATATTGGCGACTCGAATCGACTTCGTCGAGGAAGAGGATTTGGAGAAGGTTAGTAGACTACTTTCTCTAGTCAGATAAGTAGAGGTTCCAAAGTCAATGATCCAAGCAGGAGCAATAGGGGTAGCAGAGTAGGTTATTGTACCTGACGGGGTAGCCAAGGCATCAGTAGTAGTCTCACTGGAAGAAGAAGCTGGCCTAGGAGTCTGGAGAATCTGCATCAAACGGGAATAATCAAAATCATTGAGATGTATCGATGTTTGTTGCAAGAGACTCTTCCACATCATAAACATCCTCATAGGCACTATTGGCTTGATAAGGAGGTATGTTAAACTTCTGCGAGCATCGTTCGGATGGATAGTTCCAGTGACCATAGTGAGTGCACTGTGGACATTGAGGAGCAATAGAATCTCGTCCACAACCATGGCGAAAGTCACGTCCAGGCCCAAGATCTCATCCACAACCCCAGCCAGAGTCACGTTTACGATCTCCTCGAAAGCTATGTCGCCTCCTCTACCAGATGATGCGACATGTGCAGGACTCTCTACGGGAGGTAAGGTAGGAGGATGTGCATCAGATGTTTCCAGTTCCTTAAGATGGTCAAAGATGACCTTCATCGTTGGAAGTGTATTGGATATCAGAAATTTCTCCTTCACTGCCTGATATCGGGGATGCACATGACAGTCTAAATGCTCGTGTACCCGTTTGGTACAACATGAGGGCTGAAAGATCGCAAGCTCCTCGTACAGGCTAGTGAGATGCATGTAGTTCTCAACAAAGGTAGAGTCACCCTGTGATGCAGTCCACATCCGCATGCAGATGATCGCAAGGCGAGACTTCATCATCTTCTGAGAGTATATCTGCTTAATGTCATCCCACATCTTCTTAGTTGTGTCTTTGAAAAGCAAATTTGAGGCGATATGTGTCTCAACATTGTTGGTCATCCAGTAAATAACTTGGCAGTTGTCTGCAAGTCAGTTACCATATTATTTACCGTTCTTATATGGAGGATCTTTAGTCAGGATATAGACCTTCCGTTGACCACCAATGAACACCTTAAAGGAGCGCGACCAGAGCATATAGTTTTCATTGCCCTTCAATTGGGAGAGAACAAGGACTTCATCTCAATAGAAGTAGATGTCATGATGGTCAGATAGAGGGATCAAAGTTATGTTGTTGATCAAGTATGCATGAAGGGCGGCAAAGTGCCCAATAACTCACACACGTATGTGCAAGAGATATGGATTTTGAAGAATCAGCAAGCCAGAGATGTTGTAGATAGTCGTTGGCGACACCAAAAGCACCCAAAGATGCACTGGAGGCGCTAGGGCAGTGTTGATCGGTGCTTGGGCGGTGAAAGGTCGACACCTGGGTGGTGTTCGGGTCAATGACGGAGAGAGGGGACAAGTGGCGACTTGCCCCCCCCCACTCCATGATATATATAATCGGCCCCAATATTTCGATAAAAAATCAATATATATGATCTAAAGACAATAATTAACTATTAACATTGTTTCAAAAAAAACAATTATTAACATTTACATGTTGTACGCAACTAAATAGAGATATCTATATATGTCCACCATCATATCTATTTTTAAGCGGACGTATGTATTCTAGATTTTAGAGGATAGGGTTAAGAATATTTGATGTTATTTTCTTTGCAGATATGGATATGGACACCTTTTTCATTTTTTGGATCTAAAAACAACTATGATTCCATTTTTTTGTTCTATATAGATACGGAAATCTGTATTAACGTATCTATATGTGTACATCAAATTGACATATAACGATTTGTGTTGACATACATCTAAATGTGGTACATGATTATATATGGTATAATGCATCTAGGAATCAAAGAATAAGATACATCTTTCATATATTTAATTTACTTATTATACAAGCTATATTAAATTATCATTGTATTTTGTTTTACTTTATTTTTTTATGATGCTTTATACGTAGTGCAATTTTGATTTACCTATTATTGGTTAATTTAACTTTAAAAAAAACTTTTAAATATAAGTATTAGTAGATATTTATTGTCCGTAAGATAATCTGTATCCATTTATTATATAGTCATATCCGGATTATAATTACAATTTCCATATATATCACTAATTAAGGGTATGGATCGTAATCTTTAATATTCCTAAGATATTTATTTTTCGTAACCTTGTCCATATTTTATAATGGACAAGAATACGATAACACATATATCTATACCCATGTTAAAACATTTATCTATTTAAAACGGGTACAGATACATATATCAAAATATGTATAACAAATATGATAAGTAGATAGTATATACATGTACATTCGTCTGCATCGCTATGCGTAAGGTATTGTATAGTATTGCTTATTTATAAATATTAAATTTAAGGGTTTTTATCAGTTGTGCCCCTCCGAGATATTGCAATTTCAGTTCTGCCCCTCCCTTTTTGGGAATATCAGGTGTGCCCCTGACTTTTTGGGAATTTCAATAAAATTCACCATTTGATCCGTAATGTGTGATATATCCATGAAAATGTAAAATTTTTGGCGATTTAATGGATACATGAAGGTGTAATTAAGAGAGAGAAATTATGAAGAGAAAGGAAGAAGAACAAATGGAGGAAGAAGATGATGAAGAAGAAGTTTGGACAATTATGCCCCTCTTAACTGAACCATGATTTGAAAAAACCATAGTTAAGTTCAACTCATTGACAGTTAGACTAATGGAGAGGCACACGTGATAGAATGGCAAGAAGTTGGGGGCACAATTGATATTCTCAAAAAGGAAGGGGCATAACTGATATTGGAATATCTCAGAGGGACATTACTGATAAAAACCCTAAATTTAATGGTGTTACTTAATACCACATTAATAAATATGTATTTCAGTAAAATGAAAATCTTGTAAGGATCATTTTGTAAATACAATGTTTGTAGAAATTATTTATGTAAGATTATAAATTTATACGGCCATTTTTTTATAAAAAAAATCATCTTCTAAATCTTAGTGACAATCAATTACGGAATTATCGACATCCCAACAAATATTATCAACTAAAATGACAAGAAGTTAGATAAATAACATTTAAATAATTTACCCCTCCTCCCCCCATTAGAAATTTATGCCTTTATCCCTTTATCCCTGGCTGGGGTAGCGTTGGGGAACCCATCGAGGCCTTGCACGGGATTCTTAGACAAGAAAGAAGAGTCTGAGCAAGACTCGAGGAGGATGAAGGCTGGTGGTGGCAGTAGGTTTGGACATATAATAGTGAGGGTAGTCACGTGTAAGTTGAGAAGGTATGACATCACGAAATTAAGCATTTCAAGAAGAGTGCACGCTTGAAATTTTAGATAAAGAGATATATTATTAGCACTTAATATTACGTAATACAATATGATAACCATAGCATTATTATGATATCTAGTAGGGATATATCAATTGACGCATATAATATATGAAATAAGCACTTTGATCTTCTTTGTGGTACATGTAACAGTAATCCCATATCATATGAACCATGAATATTTTATGCCAATATATTATAAATATAATGAACCTTATTAATTATTTCAATTTTACTCATATAAAAATAGTAAGAGAGAAACAAAATTATTTCAATTGAACTCATATTAGTATCTGAATATATAGAACTCCCTTAGCAAGTGTATCTTCATCATTGGTATCTTTTTGGAACCCCTTTACACAAATAATTAAATAATGTATCCATTTGAAACCCCTTTGTACAAATAATTAAATAATGTATCCATTTGAAACCCCCTTTGCACAAATACTATTTCCTGATTCCAATATCCAACACATACGCAGAAAAATCTATTGTAAGTTTGATTAGATTGTAAATCTATATGCAATATGATGGTGTAGATATATCCCAAATACAGAAATATCAAAAGAGAGAGAGAGATCATTATGTTGTGGAGAGAAAAGAGGAGAGAAAGAGAGACGATGCGTGTTTAGGGAGTGGGGACGTGGAGGACGGTTGTAAACACAAGAGAGAGAGGTCACCGTGAGAAAAGAGAAGAGGGCGGAACCCAGGTAAGTTGGGAGAGAGAGAGAGTGCGGGTCGAAGAAAGAGAGTAGAGGAGAGACCACGTGTCAAAAGCTAGGGATGAAACCAACTTTAATATATAGTATAGATATAGATACTTTCACATCATAAATATCCAAGTTAAACATTAGTATAAGTGTGACAGATGCGAGGACGAGTTGGAGGATGTGGACCACATCTTCTTTAGTTGCAGGTCTTCGGCAAAGGTTTGGGAATCTTTGGGCCTTCCGTGGGTCCGGGCATCCGATGCGGAACATTTTTGGAGGTCGATTCGTGGGGTCGGCCTTGGGTCTTCCGATGATGTCTCCAAGCCTCTTGCCGCTCTATGGGCTATTTGGCTTGGTAGGAATGATACAATTTTCAAGGGGCAGCGGTTTTACTTTGAAAATGTTATTGCCCACTGTAATGCCTTGTACAATTTCTGGTTATCAAACTGATGTACCCTATGCTTTATTAATGAATGCGATGGTGTGGTGACTCCCGCCTCAGGAGGGCTCCCCCGTTTTCTTACTCAAAAAAAAACATTAGTATAAGTGGCCCAAGGCTGACAAAACATATTTTTCCTTTCAGGCATTCAAATGATCCTCACAATTGGTTTCAAGAAAAGGAGATATTATTGGTTTTTTAGGGAGAAGATCATGTTGGTTGCGTTAATGAAAGTAATGTCTTGCTTGTACAAATGAAATATCAAATGGGATCATGTATCACTCTTCTTTGTAGGGGTGGTTAGCGTAGCCATCACCAAGGTTTTAAAAAGCATGAGGCATACTGAGACGTAAGCCTCACTCGTGAAAGAAAATTTTTCATAAAACATAACAATTAATCGTAATTACAATTTTTAAGTTCTAGAAATTAAATAATTATGATTAAATACATAACTCCATGACATTTCAAGGTTAACATCATGCTTTACGCATCCAAGTTGTTATATAACTCTCTTTTTTTGGACTCTAAATATTTAAGGAGTCAAGTAAATATGGATATGCAAGCACAATAATGGGTAACGCTCCGCAAAATTTAAAGTTTTGAATAAAAGTTAACTAAAGGGACTAGATGCAATACACCATTTTCAAAATTAGGTGAGATATGTGTATCATTCAATTGATAGGGATAAGAGAGTAATCAATGAATCAATGATCACTTTTTACTTTTCCATAAGGATTGGAGGATAAAATACTTGATTATTGCATGTTATGACCACCTTTGTTCATGCATACTTTGATGTGTATTAATTTAGTTCCGATTGAATAGAAGAAAAGATGAGACATGTTTACAAAAATATACATTTCTATATTTAGGTCAAAGTAACGGACTTGCATCCAAACATTTTAACAAAGAAAGCATTTATACTTGATTCATACTAAAGAGTAAAGGCATCAGATTTAAGGACTTAAGACTCAATTTTTTATTCTTGTTGATTTATAAAGAACATACATAACAAAGTAAAAATAAGCTTAATATGTTAATAAACTAAAAAACTGTATTTTAGTGAATTGTGAGCTTAAAGACTTGAAAATACTTGTCTATGAAAGATAAAAACCACACAATCAAAAGAAAAGAAAAATATTGTAGAAAAAAATAAAAAAAATCAGCTCATACATGAGGCAACACCTCATAAGCCTCGAGGCACATGCCTCACTGAGGCCGCATGAGGCTATAGCCTCGAGGTGTTTTTCATTGAAAAACGCCTCGAGGCGTATGCCTCAGCGTCTCGAGGCGCGTTTTCAAAAACAATGGCCGTCACAGACCACGCGATTCTAATGCTTTGATCTTTATAATTTGCAGCATTTAATTTGTCCGCAATATTCAACAGAATTGCATTTGCCATCTGATGAATATATGCCACATTAGAACATCTAAGGTAATTAGTATAAAATAACAAGTCCAAGGACAAAAGAGAGTCAATATCAACTCACCAATGTTCGATTCAACAAAGAAGCTACTGCAAGCGCAGTTCTTATTTGCACAATCTGAAAATCACAACAATAAAGTGGCATTATAGTGTAAACCACAACGTGAACAGGAAACAAGGACATATTCGAAATAACATGCTTACTTGGTGATTAACTAACAAGAAATGAGTCTCAACACTATGAGCTCCATCTAGTAACAGACTCTTAGGTATCCTTGGCTTAAATGTCAAGAAGCCACCTGCTAGACGTGCAACCATAAGCAGAAATTAAAAATCGATAATTATATTTGGATACAGCAGAGAGCTAGCTATGTTCACGACATGTAAATTCAGATGAAATATTCATGATTGCAAGTACTGACACAGGCATACCACAATATTAAAGGATCCTTTACGAGAAGAGAGTGTACACCTTGAGTGGAGCATGCATTATTAGATAGTAAAAATTATTGAGTTTTAGGTTCCAATGACTAACACTCGGGGAAACCTTGCAGTGTCCAACGATATTTCGGCATACAATCTCTCGCCAGAACACAATGCCACTTGACACCAGTCAAATAGCTAAAAAAACCGCAATGGGTCTTACCCGATCCGCCCAAGTGCATCACCAAGATAGGACCAAAATCCTACCACACAAGAGGAGTCCAGCAAATTGATGATCACCCCAACCCAAGCATCCCTAGCCAGGTGCAGGAGAATAAAAGATGATCCAAGTCTTTAAAAGCATTTGGATACATCGGGCAAGTAACATCATTCCCAGGAGCACTCTTTGCTCTATGCACCTTGGACATAACTTGTGCCTCCTCAAAACCCAAAGGAAAACCTTTCCCATCAGTGGCACCTTTGAATCCTACATCAACCTGCAATTCCTAGATGTCTCCCGAATCGAAAACAGCAAACACTTTGTATGCATTCTTAACCAAAAAAATCACATCACCCACATCTAGTGATCCCTATCATCAGACGGTGCCTCCACTGTATCAAGAAGTTTTGTCAGCTCCAGAAAATCATGTATCGCTGATCAGAAAAGCCGACATCAAAGTATGAAGCCTGAGCCACATTAGATCATAGATCAGCCGTCAGCATCACGAATCCTTACTGGATGCTAATGCAAAAGGTCTTGAGAACAGATCATGACATTCTCCGTTCATTGACCGATCATCTGCTTAGAAGCTAAATGAGTTATCATTTAAACCATAATTGGCCTCAAGAAAGAAGCAACATCTGAAATAACAAAGCAAATTCTTTTTTACAAATTGGATGGTGATCACATCCCCACTCCAACATTCAAACTACGTAAATCACCACCAATTTTATGCAACAGGTTACAGAGCATGTAGTCAGACTCAAAGTCCCCCCCCAGATTCTCAGCATTCACTTAACCAGCAAGCCTTGTTAACCCTTGAGCCTTAACATCCCAAGAGCACCCTCCTCATAAATATGGGTCACTGGGTCACAATCCCCCAGATGAATATCATAAATGTCAGACCATAGATGGACCCAAAAAACACTGCATAATGATCTTGACTCCAGTTGCCCCCAAATTCCATTCGGCAACCAACAGCACCAGACACTCGCCCTAAGAGAAACAAGGTCTTCCAGCCGGCTAGCTTCAGCTCCATCTTCTCAACCCAAGGCATCTAGTTGGCCTTCTCAGATTGCCACACATGATCGTAAGACCCAGGTATATAAATGGCAGACTCGTGATTGGAGTCCCAATATACACCCACATTCCCACCCAATGAAACAAAGACTGACTTCTCCCAATTTACCTTGAGCACATAAAGCTCCCCAAAGATCTCAATCCCTGTTGAAATCCCTCTAGCATTCGCCGCTATGATAAAAAGATCATTATCATTCGTGACTGCAATACAGGGATCAAAAAGGTTCCCATATCTGTAGCCAGCGCAGACTCCATCTTGAACAGCCTGGCCAATCGTCACCACAAGTGCATCCGCCACTATCATAAAAAAGAAGGGGAGTAATAGGGCAGTCATGCCTAACACCTTTTTGTGGCTAAAAGAAACCCAATTTGCATACTCGTTAATCAAAATGGAATAAGAAGCAGTTGTGAAACATCTTTTCAACCAAGTAATCCAGATTTTCAGAAACCCACTCCAAATGAGAGAAGACCTAATGAACCTCTGGTACACAATCATACACATTTGAAAAATCAACCTTCCACAGCCATATAGATGGCATCTTCTCCCGCCAACCACCACCTTTGTACCAATCACAAAGTTGTCCATCACGAGCCTTCCAGGAATAAAAGCAATCTGTCAAGCAATTAGTTTCTCCAGAAACTTAGCCGCAATAAGGTAGACTGCTTTAAAAAGTGTAATGTGTAGGTGGACCTCTACCCGCTGAGCACCATCAAAAGAAGAGGGCCATGCTTACCATCTCAAAACCATAATTTCCAGTTCTAACCTCCTGAACTAGACTCAAAAATCCCAAATTTTCTTGAACAAAAAAAAACTAGAAAGTCGTGCAGAACACAACCGGCTATAAGCCCCCTCACTTAGCAAAGACATCAATTGCCTAGTTCCCACTCCTCCGCTCCGGGGCCAGCTAACTCTGTATAACTCTGCTACCCACCGGGTTCCAAGCTACCGCAGTGTTTACACGCCAATGACCAGTCACAGCCCATCGTTTTGTGGTACTTATTGCCTCTTTCCCAGGCCAAAACTCAACAGCTAGCCAAGAGAATGAGAATGGTTCCGGCCAATTTCTCCAAGAATTTCAGTAGCACCCTCAACTATATCTCATAAGACCGGTCATACCCCCCTCTTTGTTCTTCCTCCGGGGGATAGCGCTATCTATGCCTCTTGGTTGAGGCTTTGAACAAGCGGGAACTTGGAAATTTTCGTCCTGAAAGTGATGATTCCTTTCCCACTATTCATCCCCTCTCGCTTCACTCTCTTTCCGGGAGCAATCTAGTTCGAATTTATACGAGGTCCTCTGTTATACGCACTTCCCTCGAGCTAATCTGAGGCTCTATACCAGCTGTACCTGAGGATTCTTCCAGCAAGATAGTAGGATTTCGCAAGGCAGACCAATTGGAGAACTACTTATCTTAGAGCAGCAGCAAGGGCTTGGTAGCCGACAGGTCATCCCCCATAAGCGAGTTCGGGAGGGAGGTCACCACGTCACTACTATAGGGCCGTCTGTGGGCAGGTAAGAAAAGCAGGCTAGTATGGGCAGCTTTATCGACTATGCCCCGAATATTTAGTTGCGGTAGCGAAGCAAGAGGCTAAGAAAAGCTGATTCCAGGCTTCCGGCCAGATGTTATATAGTAGTATTTCTTCGTGGAGGTTTGGGATATAAGAAAGCGTGGCCGCTCGACAAAGGTTAGTAGCTTGAGGCCTTGAGGCACAGTCATGTCCCCTTCCTGTTTGACCTCTTGGGGCGTCGGCTTGACTCGATCGACGCCCGCCGGTCCGACGTCTTTCTCTTCTTGTCCCGGGTCATAGTGAGGCGGAGGTGCGTTCACAGAAGAGGAAATAGCAATGCATCTTGCTCAGCAGACCTAGCTTGGAGTGGGAGTGTTGCGGGGGTGAGGTCAGGAAAGTGGCCTAAGAGAGGAAGCAAAACCGGCAAAGCTAATATGCGCCCAAAGGAACCTGGAGTAGGCTGAGGTATTTATTTGGGAGTTTGGGATTAAGTTGAACCTGGAGCAGCCTCGAGGCCTTGGAACTTGGGATAGTCAATTTAGAGATAGAGTGAGTCTATTCGGGGAATCAACGCACCTACCCGAACCCCTCTAAGCTTTCTCCGGGGGAGAGAGGAATCACATTCACTATGTTATTTGGGGTGAAATGGTCTATGGCTAATGTGAGGTTAGTTAGGTGGCAGTGACACATTTTCTAGAGTTTTGTGAGGCATACCCGAGATACTGGTCTGCGGTGGTTGGGGCAAGGAGCGAGCATGTGTTGAACCTGGAGTAGGCTGAGGTATTTATTTGGGAGTTTGGGATTAAGTTGATGCATGCAACGTATTGATTCAAATGCGGGTGAGTTGAAAAACAGAGGTCCCCCTCTAAACCAAGTTTGCCTCGATTGTGCTTCTACTTAGGGTTGAGCATTGGGTCAAGCTGGGTCGGATCCAATTGAGCCCAACCCAAGTGCACTAAATTTGGAGGGCTAATGGGTCAAGCCTAGGCATGTGTTTTTTGCACAAATAGAGTCCGAGACCAACCTACAAAGTGATGGGTCGAGCATTGGTCAGGTAGGCCCATGGCATTACCTAAATACTAATTCCAATCAAAGCAAATCAAATTTTAAAAATTCAAAATCAGTATGAGTGAGTGATTGTTTTAGGGACAAAAAAAAAAGAAAGGGTGTCAACTATGGCTTGATTCCTAATTGAGGGCCTCATTTTTTAAATATAACAAAGAGAGTACTAAACTTTCAATTGAATGCGTTAACATCGGGATACAAGGGTCGCAAAAGCTTAGAGAAGCACCCATTTGAGATATAAAATTAAGATCGGACCCATCTTTGTTACATTTCAAAAATGAGGCCCATAACCTGGAATTGAAACACAGTTGGAGCCTTTTTATAATTTACCCTTGTTTTTATTCACCATAAAGGAAGCCACACATCCCTAAAGAAGGCACATGTCCCATAATATAGTGACATATGCAATGTTCAACTGTAATGTGGTCTAATTTTACTCTGTAAGCATATAAAATTCTAAGCTATAGTTGATATATATTAACTTTGACTTTCTTGATCTTCAGAGATCAGGGTGGGCAGTATAAACATAAAATGAAAATAAGCTAGAGGGTTGGGTTAATGAACCAAAAGGTAGTAGGCATTATGGCAAGCTGACCCATGGGCCTTTTGGTCAAGCTACACCAAGCTCGAGCCCAACATGAAATTAATTAATTAATTAGGCAAAAAAACGAGGTCCAAGCCCACCCATTCAAGTTGTGGACTCAGCTTATGTTGGGTTAAATGGGTCAAGCTTCGAGCTGGCCTAACCCTACTTCCACTCCACCCCACATATTTGTCCTCATCTAGTACTATCTCCTGCTACGTTCCTCCAACTCCTCGTTACTTGCAGACATGATAACCTCAACCAGATTGAGTTTGACAGTCTCCTGCAAAGTGGACCAGTGTTAGGATTGTTGAAGCTAGATAACCTTCATGTATTTCTTTAGTTCCTGTCTCAATGATGCCAACTTCAATGTCATCCTCAGGTCTTGGCTTTTGCTGGGCATTGTAGTTTGGGCTCTCTGGCTAGCTCGGATTGACGCTATTTACATGCAGAGCAGTTTTATGTCAAAAATATTGTTCATCATGTGAACAATCTCCTCGAGTCTTGCCTCTTGTACTAATTTATTTTAGTTAATTAATTAGATGGGATGGGCATCAATGTGTGTTTCGCCTTTTTTGGCTTTAAAAAAACCTCAAAGCTATCCTTACAATCGTTGCTTCTTCACCAGCCCAACTAGCCTAAGATTCTGTTGCGAATCGCGGAAGCAAACACGCACAAACACGATCAAACAAGCAAGACGCAAACACAAGGATTTACAAGGTTCACCTGTAAATGGGCTACGTCCTTGGGCGGCGGCGATCGGTTTCACTATATGGAGAAAAATGTAATACAGAGGGTACTGAGAAGGTACAGATATGGGATGAGAAACAGGATCAGAATGAGGATTACAGTATCTGATGGTTCTAGGCCCCTTTTTATACTGCAACATAAGAATACCATCTGTATTCAGCAATCTATCCCAACAACTCTCAGCCAATCAGAAGACAGGACACAGATCAGGCATGTCAGCAATCCTGGCCTAATAGCTCTCAGCCAATCAGAAGGCAGGACATAGATCAGACTTGTCAGCAATCTTGGCCCAACAGCTCTCAGCCAATCAGAAGGCACGGCACGGATCATACATGTCAGCAATCCTGACCCAACAACTCTCAACCAATTAGAAGTCAGGAAACAGATCAGCCACATCAGCAGCCCAACAAGTGGTTAGGACTCAAGTCAACTTAACAATCTCCACCTTGAATTGAATCCTCATATAGTAGAATGAACCACTACTATTACTCCACCATGAGTTGAATTCTCCACTAGCAGAATTAACCACTGTGCTAGACTCCACCGGGGTTGAATTCTCATATAGTAGAATTAGCCACTACTATACTCCTCTATGGGTTGAATTCTCCACTGGCAGAATTAACCACTGCTAGACTCCACCGGGGTTGAATTCTCATATAGCAGAATTGACCACTACTATAATTCACCACTTGAAATTCAGATAACATGAATCAAGGAATTATAAACAATACTCACCTTGAAATTTCTCCTCAGAGAAGCTTTGTCAAGCTTCACCATGTCGCCGTCAGCCCCTCCTTGGGGCTACTGCCAACTGTCGATATTGAGCAAGTCCAAACAACACTTGAACTTACTCCCAGGAACTGTAGACCCTTGCAAGACATATAAGGTCTTATGCTTATTGCCCCTTATGACAACAATCCCAGGTTTGGCAACCTGCATGACTCCACCTTCAGCGTTGTACATGTATCCTTTAGAGTCCTGCATCCCAATAGCCGTATGTCGAAGTTCATGCGTATACAGACTTGCGCGAACTTCATGCATGCGGAGAGAGAACAAATGTTGCTTCAAGAGAAACTTGTTGGTCAGAGACTTCGTCATATATAAACTTTCAATTCTCAACCACAGATTGGTTGCGGAAACCAGTTTGTTGCGAATCGCGGAAGCAAACACGATCAAACAAGCAAGACGCAAACACAAGGATTTACAAGGTTCATCCGTAAATGGGCTACGTCCTTGGGCAGCAGCGATCGGTTTCACTATATGGAGAAAAATGTATTACAGAGGATACCGAGAAGGTATAGATATGGGATGAGAAACAGGATCAGAATGAGGATTGCAGTATCTGATGGTTCTAGGGCCCTTTTTATACTGCAACAGAAGAATACCATCTGTATTCAGCAATCCATCCCAACAGCTCTCAGCCAATCAGAAGACAGGACACAGAACAGACATGTCAGTAATCCTGACCCAACAGCTCTCAGCCAATCAGAAGGCAGGACACAGATCAGACTTGTCAACAATCCTGGCCCAACAGCTCTCTGCCAATCAGAAGGCAGGACACAGAAGACATGTCAGCAATCCTGACCCAACAACTCTCAGCCAATCAGAAGTCAGGAAACATATCAACCACATCAGTAGCCCAACAAGTGGTTAGGATTCAAGTCAAATTAACAGATTCGACCATTACCTCTTTGAAGCCATCCTCCAACATCCAAGATCGTTTGAACCAAAAAATAACTGCAGGTGATGCCATCACTCAAATCCCACATCAAAGGAATACGTTTCTCCCTCGAGTGTGTCAAAGAATGCACATAGGCAAGTTGGAAAAGCCCCAACATCCCCATATATATGATGAAGAAATAGTTAATGCACGACAGATTACAAGTTTCACCATGTAAAACAAATGTCAAGCATTCATAGCATCCACATGAAGATCCACGACCGAGGACTTGGAGTACCCCAGTCAACAGTCTCCACTAACCCCACCAATTGACCGACTCACCATAATGACCAGAGTAACTTTGAAATTACCGCCCACCACCAATGATAAAGTGGGAAGCATGAACGAGCCAATTCAGACAGGCCCACCACTGTCGTCAATATCGCCAAATGCTCAGTTGTCGGAAAGAAACATACACAAAACCCTGAGGGTGGTAGGATCCATGACCAACCCTCCTCTGAGTGGCCCATGCCATCAACAAAACAAAGGACACTCCATCGGGTTTAGACTTGAACCTCAACCCATTGGCCAAAGGATCGAGCTCCATCAACACATTGCTAGACCTCTCCCTTCCCGAAGTAGGGAAGGTCAACCGTCTCAACTTGTCTGCCTCTTCAACTTCCCCATAGTTCCACCCATTCGCCCCACATTTAGCAGTCGTCACCACCATCATAGTCATTGCTTGATGGCCGAAGGAACAAACAAATACATTGAGGACATATCACGGCCCACACAAAGCTCAACCATCAAGGGAATCTAACTAACAGGGCCATTCAATTCCGTCATAAGATCGAAGAGCTTCCCTAACCAAAGCTCGTCATGTACCACGACTACTACCTCCCCTAGAGATGATATAAACTTCCTTAACAGTGGAGAAACTCCGATAATGAATCAGGAGATCGTTCACCAATCACCACGATAAGATAGTGAGGAACCCATGTGTTCGCCCCATCACAAAGTAAAGGTTGCCTCCAATTATACATGTCAGTCACCCATACAACAATCCTGCAAGCAGCCCACAATACTCCTCAGAGGATAGCCCCTGCGTACAAACAAGCTTGAACCCATCTTTATCACATCATCAGCAAAGCCACGGCACAAACTTGTTAACACCACCGTTGTCATCAACCTGGTGCCCTCGCCAATCAGCACCCATCAACGGATGAGCATCCACAATGAACCTTCCTCCTCCACAACTCTTGGTTGAGGACTTCGCCCTACAGTGACCCACCACACCACAACCAAAGATGGCCAACTCCTAGCATGCCTTGGTAAAGTGACTTTCACCTTCGCATCTAAGGCACCACAACAAACGTAACAATAAGGGGGAACAATGTTGCACACGAATCTTCAAGGACGGTTAGCCCCATTGCCCTCTTCGTATCAAACCCCATCCTTATTGTGCCCCTCCACTTTATTACCCCATGGTTATCTACTCTCTCCATAACCACCAGCTCCACTGCCAGCAAAACCCCTACCAACCTCCAACCATCGCACTCACCTCCTCTAACCGTCCCACCTGAAGCATTCGCCCACCCTTTGCTCCCCACCTTCACCGCCCCCAAGAAATGTGTGCCTAGCGTAAGCACAAAATCACACGTGTGTTCCACGTAAAATCCCGTGTGTTCTTCAAAGTTTTTATTCTTTTATTCTGATACGCTTCCACATTTCTATTTTCTAACCATTCAAAATATGCAAAATGTGAAGTTTTAGACCATATGCTCAATTAAGTATAAAATGTGATTTTTCTAACTTTTTTACCCCGCATTAAAAACACATTTCAGCTTTTATCGTGATTTTTTAATTTTTCATATTTAACTTTTGGAAAACAATATATGTGCACCAAGTTTGGCCAGTCATGCTAGACCAAGATGTGTTCCCTTGGACTAAGTTTCGGTCCAAAAACAAATTAGAAGATTTCTAAATCCTTGATCCTTGGCAAAAAAAATTCAAGAATTCACAATGTCTGATATGAAAAGAGACTACTGCGATAATCTACCTTTAAAATATTCATAGTTTATTCAAATGTCATTTGATTAGAAAGGATCTAGCGTATAACATAGAAATTCATTTTTTCTATATCATAAAAGATCTTAGTCAAAACAGAGGATATATAACCTGGAGAATCATAATACTCTGGTGGGTCATAGAAAAGCTTAGCTTCACGTAATCGGTGGCGTTTCCCTTCTGTACCGGCATACTGGAATGTGGTATGAACCGCATAAGGTTCTAAATCAAACTGCTGATGCATCCTCTGCCATCAACGCCACATAATAAAAAATGAAAGTAAAACATGAGCGTGTGCAGTCATTACAAATGATATTCTTGCATAATTTAACCATCAAGATTTGAAATCCCCTGCGGTTAAAGAATTAGTATTTTTAGAAGCTACCTGAACAAAATAAGTATGGCCACTGCAAAAGATGCTAGCAGGCAGTAATCCCAGTTTAAGATTCCCATCATAAGCATAAAACAGTCCTTCATCTCCATCAACTGATGGTCCTAGCTTTTTTTTCACAAGATCATTGAAGCCATTTTGGTCCCATATATTATCATCAGAAAGAAGCAGTTTTTTCCATTCCTTGGCCAGCTTTATAGCAGGTGCTGTAGGCCGCCAGTGGAAAATCCCAATGTTATATGCGCCACTAACTGCAACATAGTGAAAATTCCATACAGCAAATATTAGTTACTGTGGAAATGTAAATCAGGGTGCATGGAATTGGGTAAGCTGAAATATCGTCAACAAGTATTGTGAGGTTAAAAACAAGGCCTTAAATGTCGGATTCGGTCACCATTTCGGTACCGACCAAAACAGAACTTCGATGGAATTTCGGTGGAATTTCGACCGAAATCTCGGTCATTTCGGTCAGTTTTTGTACTAGGACCCCATATTTCGGTCATTTCGATCGAATTTCGATTTCGACTGGCTATCGATATTCGACAGAAATTCGACCAAATTTCGCTGAAATTTGAGGCCATGGTTAAAAATGACTTTGGTTGTAATAGAAGCAAAGATAAATGCCTCCAAATGAACGAGGATTGTCTCCTTTTGCATATCAGTTTATGCACAATCTTCTTAGGTCTATTTAGAAGGGTTGCAGATATTTTTTCAAAATGTAATTGTATGTAATTGTTGAGAGTGATAAGAGAATGAAAAGAGCGTACTTTATTCTAGAGGTTTAGGGGCCCTTATATAGGACAAAACCCTAGAGAGCTCGAAAGGAAAAATAAACAAGTGCCCCTATTTGGGGTTACAATGATAAAATAAGAACCGAATATTTTTACATTACTAACACCCCCCCCCCCCTAAGTTGGAGCATATTTACCAATCATGCCCAACTTGGAAATTATCCATAGAAGGCACTTCTTGGGTAAGACCTTAGTGAAAATGTCTGTAGGCTGAAAGATCGGTGGTAATGTGAGGAGTAATAATCTTCCCAGTTCTGACAGCATCTCGAACAAAATGGCAGTCAATCTCTATATGCTTGGTTCGTTAATGGAACACATGATTCGTGGCAATGTAAGTAGCCAATTCATTGTCACATTATAGTGGAATAGGAGTGGTGACCACAATGCCAAGTTCTTGCAGAAAAGTTAATAGCCACGTGATCTCATAGGTTACTTGAGTCATTGCCTTATATTCTGCCTCTGCAATCTGCACTAGATTTGGATACAACAGTTTGTTTCTTGCTTCTCCAAGTGACAAGATTTCCTCCAATCATCATAGCATATCTTGTGGTGGAGCGTCGATCCTTTGATGAACTTGCATAATCAACATCAGCATATGCAATAACGTCAGTGTACCTGTTTACCCCATAAAAGAGGCCACACCCTGGAGATTCCTGCAAGTATCGTAGTATCTGAAGAATGTCCTGCCAATGACTGTAACAAGGTTGCTCCATGTGTTGGCTAGTTTTGCTTACTGCATAAGAGATATCTGGTTTGGTAATAATAAGGTAGAGAAGTTTGCCAACCAGGCTCCTATATCGAGTAACATCTTCGAAGATGGGATCGGCAGACGTAGAGTGTTTCTTCGGGTCTGTCGGAATACCCGAAGGCTTGCATCCAAGTAACCTGCCTTCAGCAAGGATGTCCCGGCAGTATTTTCTCTGAGAGAGATGAAGACCTTCTGTACTGCGTAGTACTCCTATGCCCAAGAAATAGCGTAATGGACCAAGGTCCTTAGTAACAAACACTTTCTAGAGAAAGGCCTTGGTTTATAGAATTCTTTTATCATCATCACATGTGACAACCATATCATCTACATAGACAGCCAATATAACGATACCGTTTGTTCATCTTCTGACAAACACAGAATAGTCGAAGGTTGTTCTCTGAAAGCCAAGAGTACTGATTTCTACAATGAGTTTGTCAAACCATGCCATTGGGCTTTGTTTCAGGCCATATATTGCCTTGTGAAGTCGACATACGTACTCCCCCTCGACTTCATACCCCCGGAAGTTGCATCATGTAGACCTCTTTATCAAGATCTCCATATAGAAAAGCATTTTTCACATATAGTTGGAAGATAGGCCATGCTTTGTTAGTGGTTACAGAAAGGATAGTTCTAATAGAGCCCACTCGTGCAACTGGTGAGAATGTCTCTAAGTAATCTACCCCATATGTCTGCGTAAAGCCATTAGCCACAAGGTGAACTTTCAATTGACTCGTCGGGTGTTTGTTTGGTCGTGAAGACCCATCTGCACGCCATAGGTCTAGTCCCTTTAGGGTATTGCACTATATCTCATGTTCCTCTGGAACTTGGAGGCTCTGTGGAAGCTATATAAAGAGCTCCAGACCTCCTGTTGAGAAAGTGCAATGCAACATATGGCCTTTTGAGGCCTTCTCCTGTGGTTTCATCCTGCCCTTAGGGAGTCGGGTTCCACGTAAAAATCTTTGTATTCTTCATGTTTATCCTTCTAGTTCATGCTCGGTTTATCATTTTGCTTCCGCATTCCTATTTTCTAACATATGGGGTAGATTACCACGATACTTTTTCTCCAGTTGCACGTCATTCTACGCTGCAGATTCTTATTGTTGTTGTTGTGGTACGTTACTGGCCACTTTTTCAATTGGATGTCAAGAATGTGTTCTTGGAAGGAGACCTGCAGGAGGAAGTTTACATGCAGCAACCACATGGGTTTGCTGCTAAGGGGGGGGTCCAGTATGGTGTGCTGACTTCACAAGACCATATATGATCTTGATCAGAGTCCGAGAGCTTGGTTTCAGAAGCTTTCAGAGTTGATTGAACAGAAGGGGTTCATTAAATCTACTGCATATCATTCTCTTTTGTTAGGAGAACCCTTAGAGGTATCATTGCTATTATAGTTTTTGTTGGTGACATTATTGTCACTGCAGTGGCAATGATGAACAGGGCATTCAGGCAGCTAAGGATTTTCTTGGACGACAATTTGTGACCAAGGACCTTGACAATTTGCGTTACTTTATTGGCCTAAAGTTTGCTAGGAATCAGCATGGTATGGTAATGACGTAAAGGAAGTATGTCGCTGATCTTCTATATGATACAGGCACGACAGGATGCAGACTTGCTACTACTCCAATGGATGGTTTTATGATGATGACTCTAAGGAGGTGGATAAGAGATGGTAAAGAGAGTTAGTAGGGAAGTTGTTGTATGTTACTATTATGAGGCCCGATATATCATTTGTTGTTAGCAGAGTCAGCCAGTTTATGAAGCATCCCAGGCAGGTTCACATGGATGCAGTTAATATTGAGGTATCTGCAGTCTTCTCCAGATGCAGGCCTTTTATTCAGAAGAGATACGTCTCTCACAGTTACTGGATGTGCATATGTTGATTATATTGGGTGCCTAAGGATAGGAAGTCCACTTCTAATTTCACTGTTTTTGTTGGTAGTTTGTTGGTTTCATGGAAGAGTAAGAAACAGACAGTTGTAGTTAGATTTAGTGTTGAATTAGAGTATAGGGCCATGGCTCAAGGAAGCACGGAAATGATGTGGGTCAAGTCTGTCCTGATTGATCTAACTATTGAGGTATCTCTTCCTATGCATTTCTAATGTGATAATCAAGCTACTTTGTTCATAGCTAATAATCCAGCATCCCATGAAAGAACAAAGCACATTGAAGTAGACTGTTATTACACCCGTGATTTGATCCGGAAGGGGTTTATTCTCACTTCTTATGTGGCTTCAAGCGATCAAATTGCAGACATGCTTACCAAAGCTCTTGCAAGGGGTCCCTTTCACCGTTGTTGTTCCAAGCTGAGCATGATAGACATATATGCTCCAGCTTGAGGGGGAATGTTGAGATACTTATATTTTTGTGTCTCTATTTTATATTTTTCTATTTCTTTAATCTACTTTATGTATTTTTTTCCTTAGAGCTTTTCTCCTATATAAGAGAGCTCTAGGGCTACGTTGAATATCATTTTTCATTTTCACAACTTTCCACATATGCCAAAGCAAACAACCTGGGAAATCGATCTCCAAGGGCACCTCCCTCAGACCAGTTGTCTATCCAGAACATGAATTGTTCGCCGCTTCCAATCACAGGCTTCATTATATCCATCATCGATGGTAGAAACTTGGAAATAGATTGCTAAAGGGAAGATGGAGCCCGAGTCTGTGTCATCAATTATGCAACATCTGACCCATCTTATCTCGTGTTTGTCCTCCAACATAAATCCTACCAACCAAAAAGGAAAATATGACACCCTCCTGAACCTCCAACTTATCCCACATCCCTTGTGTGCAACCAAACACCGCATGTATGTTATTTGTATAATGCATGTTGTTTTCTGTGCATAATAAGTATAGTAGCATGTTTTGTTCGATTATATACATATGACTCTTTAACATTTCTAAAAATAAATGTTCAAATATAGTATTTTTCATATTTCTACTTTTTATCCCTACTACTTTTTCCTTCAATTCTGGAAACAATGGTGCAATCTTTTTCTTTCCTTTTTCAACATAATCAAAAAGGATAATTTAATGTAAATGCTGGTAAATTATTATATTTTTTTAATAAAAATCCTACTATTCCTACCTAACACATTTTTAAATCTCCAGCATTCTATCTCACACAATTAGCTACTTTTCACCCTCTATCATTGCATGCCTCTAACCTTTATTTGTTTTTGCATTTACTCAAACCGATAGACTGGTCCTTTGAGCATTGTTTTTTTAGCTGCTCGATGCATGTTTGCAATGTTGTAGGACTGATGTATTCAAAGAAAAAACGGAAAGTACCAAAAGGTGGTAAACCAAATGCAAACTTTACCTTCATGCCAAACATCTAGGTTGTCGTCGGTAGATGTTGGTACCACCTGGTCAGTGGAAGTCAAGATATCTGCTTCGGGAAATCGAGCTAGATATGGAAGAGGATTCTACATCCACAACAACAAATCAAACGTCATCAGTGGTTAAAGAGGAAATATTTAAAGACCTCGGAGGTAAAGAAACCCCACTACAGACTTCAGTTTATGCTCAATAAAGAAAAAACTGCTTTCTGTCTACAGAATATTATTTTATTGTATTTTTGGGAAGAGAAAGGGCACGCACCATGCATACCCCTTTGAAATACATTTCCAATAATCATGAAACGAATCACAACCAAGACTCAGAAGGAACCAAATCGTGATGTACAATGTTCTCATATTAGAACCTATCCCCTCGAAAAATGACACCATTATGCACCTACCAGCTAGCCCACAGACAAGCTAACAGTTTCAGCAGCTTCCCACCGGTTTGAACTGAGTCACGATGCAGGAGTCCCAGAAGTTGTCCAAAGAAGAGAGGTCAATCCAAGAGATGGGCATCCCCCTCCAAGCATAATGATGTGTACAAGAAAGAAACAAATGATTCAACTCCTCAGGTGTATCATACATATCTACAATCAGCATCCACATCATGAGAGTGTTTCTGAACCCTCATTGGAACTTGGAAGTCTGTCTCGCCACAAAAGCCAAGGAAAATTTTAAACTTGGGTGGAGCACTAGTATTCTACATGAATTTAGAATTATTTTGTGGAATGCCCCGATCAAATACTGCAGGAGTAGAGAGGGCACAGTAAGCCTTCCTCACATAAAAGAACCATCTAGCTATATCCAAAGGTCCTTCAAGCCCATAAGACCCTCCAAGTGGACAAGCTCCTCAAACATCTTCAATAATTCATGAAATCTCTACTCGTAGAATTTAGAATGAAAAGTAATACACTTCTTCATGTTAGATCAAGCTTCAGAAACCAACCTATCGAAATCAAAGGTCAAAGCAAAGATCCTTGAGAAGCACGAACAGCAGGGCCCACCACCAGCCTAATCATCGAATCCAAAATCTGAAAGAATTCCCATCACCTACAGCAAAAAGCATCTGACATCGAGCCAAGGGAAGAACAACGTAGATTCATTTTCAAAAGATGAAGGGGTGTTCCTCAAAAGATGATAAGAATATTCCTTTAAAAATTAAAGGAAAGTTTTACAAAGCAGTCATGAGACCTGCTATGCTCTATGGATATGAATGTTGGCATGTGAACCATAGACATGTGCAGAGAATGGTTGTAGCAGAAACGAAAATGCTAAGGTGGATGTGTGGACACACACGTAAAGATCGGATTCGAAATGATGCAATCCGAAAGAAAGTTGGTGTAGCTCCGATCAAGGATAAGATGCGAGAAAACCGCTTAAGATGGCTTGGTCATTTGCACAGAAGATCAGTTGATGCACCAGTTAGGAGATGCGAGTGTTGGGATGTTGAGCCGGCTAAGAGAGGGCGAGGACGGACCAAGAAGTGTTGGAAAGACATCATACGAAGGGATCTTAGTTTTATGGATATAAGCCCGGGACTGACCCAAGATAGATCTGACTGGAGGCGAAGAATCCATGTAGCCGATCCTACTTAATTGTGGGAAAAGGCTTTGTTGTTGTTGTTGAAGGGGTGTTCCTCAGACGATGAGGTAGACAAAGATCAAATGGAAAATCATATATATTTCTGACCAACCTGCAAAGAAGATGCAACATATCCCCCCAAATACAAGCGATCTAAATCACCATAAGGGTCATGTTCATCTCTTCTGACCTAATCAACCAATGAGACCCTGCGCATTTCACATCCCGAGCTACTCCAGAAGAATCTCCCTGTGGTCTTCATGAGACGGAAGTGAACACCAAGAGGCAGAAGCCAAGTGGAAATAAAGAAAACCAGATTCACCCAGAAGACCGCCTTTAATACAACCAGATGGTCACCAAAAGAAAGACAAATTCCTTCCAACAAGCTATCTTATTTTCGAACTTCTCAAGTAAAGGCAGACAATCCACCTGACGCAATCAACTGGATGACCGTGGGAAGCCACATAGAGGCAAACTCCTGTAAGGCATATCAATCACCCACTCGCAACCCACAATAGGATAAAGGCATATTTGGAACAAAAAATTGCAAACTTGACAGTTCTTCGAAGATATCAAGTACCATGGTGGCACCTTTCACCTCAACCACAATCCCTCAATGAATAAATTGTATCAATATTGAAGCACTAGCACGAAGATGTCATTTACCGGGTACCCCATGCTAATGCCTCTAAGTACAATCAGCTCGCTCATCATAATAGACAGAGCATATGCCACAAGAACAAAGAGAATAAGCGCAAAGATGCAACCATGTCGAATCCCCTGTTAAGGTTAGAAGAAACCATCCTCCGCACGACCATTCACAAGAACACAAAAAAAGGAGTCCTGGTAACGCGCTGCTTCATCTAGACAAACTAAAGACAAAGGACCCTCTTCACTCGAGAGGCCCAGAGAAACCACCAACCGACACAAGAGCTCTTTGTTTGTCTATAAATAAGAATGGCTTATCCAAATAAAGGAAAATAATTCCAACATGTGGACTTTACCAGTTCATCAGGTTATATCACTCCTAGCTACAGTTTAAAGAATCAAATACAACTATACAAGTTGAATAATGTGGCCAATATATAACTTTATAACCGTACCTTACCAACTATCCATCCTTGTAGCAGCACGCATTGGACAAATAGAATAGTGTTGTATCCCCCATTTTCCTTTCGTTACTTGAAACCCTTGCCTTAGTAAGCACATGCCTACTCCCATATCCATCTCCCAAGCCATCAGCATCCATTCTTCATTCGGAAGGACGATTCAGGTGAAAGACCTTGATCTTCGTTTATCGATGTTTGTTGTGCTCGTGCATGATAAGTTTATAGTTATGAAAACATCATGGCTTAAGTTCCCTCTATGCTCATCAATGATAATTATTGGTTTTCACAGTAACCAAAACCTAAGATATGTGGCCGATCTCCCTATTTCTTGGCAGTGGTAATGGACTCTTCAAAGTTCTTGTAGAGATAGTTGTTCGTCTTTTATGTTATTTCAGTTTCTTTATGTACCTCTCATGTAACTTACCCAAGGGCTCTCTCCCTATATAAGAGACCCGAGGGCTCTATAGAATAAATCATCTGAGTACTCTTTTACCCTAACATGGTATCAGAGCCCTAACCCTAATCTAGGGTTTCTCTCCACCCCCCCCCCCCCCCCGCGCGCCGACTCTCTCCCACCGCCGCCCCAGGGCGCCGCCCAGGGCTCCGCCGCCGACCCCAGGTTGCCGCCCAGCCCCCAGGGCGCCGCCGACCAGCCGGGACCCTCTCCTCGTCCCGCACGCGCGCCGCCGGAGCCACCCACCTTCCGCCCCGGCTTCCTTCAGCCGCCGCCGGGGGCTGTATACACAGTCCAGCCCTCGCCCAGCCCCTGCTCAGTCCCCGCCCAGCCGTCATCTTCATTGGTAGAGGCTTCCGAAGCCTCTACTTGTTGCCGGGTGTCGCCCCTTCGCTCGGTCTCGGATAAATGATGGATTCAAGTGCATAACGTCTACATGTGCACTTGAATCCTTAAAGTCTTGGTAGACAACCTCTTCTTGGTCTATCAATAGTCGTTCTTCTCCGGCATCATGTCCGAACAAAAGCTCGATATGCCCGCCATAGGTGCGTTCAAAGGTTCAGCACCGATCGTCAAAATGGACGGGACAAACTACGAACTGTGGGCGATGCAGTTCCTCAGTCTCATGAAGTCGTGTGGTAAGAAGCATATTCTTACCGAGGATGAACCGCCGGAGAAGACAGGAGTCTATGCCTCATGGGAGGCTGACGATGCGTACGCCAAGGTTTGGCTCTCAGGTACGCTCACGACAGAGATAGCAAATGATGTTCTTCACCAGCCCACCGCCAAGGCGATGTGGGACATTTTGGCCATGACATACTCTCAGGTCCGCAACGAGACGAAGATGCTCCAGTTGCAGCATGATATATTTACCACGAAGCAGAATGGGAGACCTCTTCATTCGCTGTACACGTCGCTTCGTGGTATGTTCGAAAAGCTCTATAGCACCATTCCGCTCACAGCCACGCCGGAACAACAGAAGACGTTCCGCAATGCCACTATGGTTGGCGTATTACTTGCTGCCCTAGACCCAGAGTACGAGGCCGCACGCTCTCAGATCCTAGCAGATGCCACTATCCCGCCAATGGAAGAGGTATACAGGAGGCTCAGTCGTGTACCTGTTCCATCCGCTACAGCGAATGCACCTCCGTCTGCAATGGCAGTTTCCAGGGGACGTGGTGGTTCGTCCTCGTTTCGTGGCAGAGGAAATGGTGGACGTGGACGCGGAGGTCGCATACGATCCACGTGTTCTTTCTGCCGCCGTACTGGTCATTCGGAGGATACGTGCTATTCCAAGCACGGCTTCCCTCCTTCTGCACGTGTCGCGGATCATATCCAGGGTCCTTCAGCTCCTGCTACAGATCACAGGTTCGAAGAGTTAGTGGCACGACTACGTGATATCATGCCACAATCGTCGCCAGAGGGTGCTGAAGTTTCTGATGTTGCAACCTCGGCGTCAGCTAGTACATCCGCCTCTGCCAGTGCCTCAGGTAGTCCTTCAGTCTCACCTCATTGTCATGATGTCACAGGATGGATTGTCGACTCTGGAGCTACCCATCATCTATGCCGTGAGAAAGATATTCTTCAGTCCTACAGAGCTGTACAGCCCGGTCGATCTGTACTCATAGCTGATGGCACTCATTCTCCTATCGTCGGTCAGGGGGAGACGGCTTTGCTACCCTCTATGCACTTACAGAACGTTCTACGTGCTCCAGAATTCTCTATGAATCTCTTATCCATTAGTCAGATTACATATGATTTGCACTGTCGTGCTATTTTTGATCCATCGTCTGTTATTTTTCAGGACATACTGACGGGCAGGGTGATTGGCTGTGGTTCTGAGCACAATGGCCTCTATCGTCTAGTCCGTAACTCCTACGCTGGCGTCTCTCTGCATTCCCAAGGCGCCGTATCTCCGTACACCTGGCATCTTCGGTTCGGTCATCTGCCCCTGCAGAAGATGCGTCACCTACTGCCTCAGATCTCTCCAAGTTCCTCCTTTCGGTGTGAAGCATGTCAGTTAGGGAAGCACCATCGATCTAGCTTCCCAGGTCGTCAGAGTCGGAGCAGTCACTCGTTTGAATTACTTCATGTAGACATTTGGGGTCCAAGTCGTGTCCCAGATCATCAGGGGCACAGGTTCTATTTAGTAGTGGTTGATGATTTCTCTAGAGTGTCCTGGACGTTTCTTCTTAAAAATAAATCTGAAGCAGGGAGTGTTATTCAAAATCTTATTAATGAAATCCAGAATGTTTTCTCTTCTACTGTTAAGTATGTGAGAACTGATAATGCATTGGAGTTCTGCACTCGCTCTCTTGCTACCTTTCTTTCTTCAAAAGGCATTGTTCATCAAACCACATGTGCTTACACCTCCCAATAAAATGGGGTTGCAGAACGTAAGCATCGACATTTTCTTGATATTGCTCGCACATTAATCATTCAAAGTTGTGCTCCATTATCTTTTTGGGGAGATGTTATCCTTACAGCATGTTATCTAGTCAACCGAATGCCTACAACTGTTCTTGGGGAAAAGTCCCCAATCTCTGTTCTTTTTCCAGACAGAGACTTGTTTGCACTTACACCTCGTGTCTTCGACACTGTTGCGTTTGTCCACCGCTTATCTCTAGGACTTGATAAGCTCTCTCCTAGGGCTATCAAGTGTGTTTTTGTGGGTTACTCCAGGACACAGAAAGGATACCGTTGCTATGATCCTATCCATGACAAATATTATGTCAGTGCAGATGTTACCTTTTTCGAACCTGTCATGTATTTCTCACCTGCGGGTGACAGATTGGCCTCCTCCACTTCTCCAGATTCCAATGTCTTTGTTCCACCACTGCCAAGCCTGGGTCAATCCTCTACTCCACCAACACCACCACCACCACCACCACCTCCTCCTGTTGTCCCTTTCACTAAGTTCTATACGAGGCGGACAGGCCATGCTCAAGCTACAGGTCAACCATCCGACACGCCTCAGGTTTGTTCTGAAATTAACACTAACGATGGCTTAGATAATGCACCTGTGCAGGAACCTTTACTACAGGAGGAGCAACCGGTCAGCACAGTCTTGGATGATTTGGACAGGCCCATTGCTCTTAGGAAGCAGCGCAGACAGTGTGCTACATATCCCCTTGCCTCTCAAGTCTCCTTTCATCGACTCACTGGGGATTTCCAGAAGTTTGCAGCTGCTGTATCGTCCGTTGAGATTCCACGAACATATCAGGATGCAATGAAGATTGACTGCTGGCGACTTGCAATGGAAGAGGAAATGCGTGCTTTGCAATCTAGGGGAACTTGGTCTCTTGTCCCCATTCCTCCAGGTGCCTCAGTAGTAAGTTGCAAGTGGGTTTTTACGGTGAAATACCATGCGGATGGCCGTCTAGACAGATACAAGGCCAGGCTCGTTGCACGGGGATTTACACAGACATATGGTGTAGATTATTTGGATACCTTCTCACCGGTGGCGAGACACTCTACCCTTCGCATCCTTCTATCGGTTGCAGTGGTACGTGACTGGACCATATTCCAGCTTGATGTTAAGAATGCTTTCTTGTATGGTGATCTACAGGAGGAAGTCTACATGCAGCAGCCACCCGGGTTTGCTGCTGAGGGGGAGACTCAGAAGGTGTGCAGACTTCATAAGGCTATCTATGGCCTTAAACAGAGTCCCCGTGCATGGTTCCAGACACTCTCTCAGCTTATTGAACGACAGGGGTTCAGAAGATCTAATGCGGACCACTCACTGTTCGTCCGGAAGACCCCTAGAGGTACCATTGTTGTTATGGTATATGTTGATGACATATTGGTTACGGGAGATGATGCACAGGGAGTTGAGATCACCAAGTCTATGTTGGGCAGCCAGTTCATTACAAAGGATCTAGGCACAATACGATATTTTCTGGGGATAGAATTTGCAAGAAATGCACAAGGAATGGTGATGACTCAAAGAAAATATGTCACAGATTTGCTAGTCGAAACAGGAATGACTGGATGCAGACCTTCAAGTACACCTATGGACCCGAGTATGAAGCTGTACGATGATGATATCGAGGAGGTGGACAAGAGAAGGTACAGAGAAATGGTGGGTAAGCTCTTATACATCACTATAACTCGACCGGATATTGCCCTTGCAGTAAACCGGGTGAGTCAGTTCGTGGAGCAGCCGAGGCAAGTACATATGGATGCCTTATACATTATATTGAGATATCTGAAGTCCTCCCCAGGCACAGGGTTTCTATTCAAGAAAGGTACAGATTTGTCTATTTCAGCCTGTGCAGATGCAGATTATGCAGGATGTCCAAGGGACCGTAAGTCTACTTCTGGATTTGCTATCTTCATAGGAAGCTCTTTAGTCTCTTGGAAAAGCAAGAAGCAAATTGTTGTGGCGAGATCCAGTGCCGAGTCCGAGTATAGAGCCATGGCACAGGCAAGCACAGAAATGATGTGGGTTAAAGCAGTCTTAGAAGATCTGAATGTTGACGTTCCCTTGCCTATGAACCTTCAATGTGATAATCAGGCAGCATTATTTATTGCCAACAATCCAGCCTTCCATGAGAGAACCAAACACATAGAGGTGGATTGTGATTACACTAGGGACATGATTCAGAAGGGCTTCATCTCCACATCTCACGTCAGTTCAGAGGACCAGACAGCGGACATATTCACTAAGCCATTGCTCAGAGGACCCTTCCAGAGATGTTCTTCCAAGCTGAGCATGATAGATATCTATGCTCCATCTTGAGGGGGAGTGTAGAGATAGTTGTTCGTCTTTTATGTTATTTCAGTTTCTTTATGTACCTCTCATGTAATTTACCCAAGGGCTCTCTCCCTATATAAGAGACCCGAGGGCTCTATAGAATAAATCATCTGAGTACTCTTTTACCCTAACAGTTCTCATGTACATCAAGGTGACCAAATGCTTAAACTAGCCACTTTCCCTTCATAACAAATATTCTTTCCTTACCATGGAGTTATTCTCCTATTTGAATCTCTATCAACTTTGTCCTATTTCCGAGCTTCACTCTCCTAATGTCAACATACTTGGGAAAAAAGGCAAAAAGGCATAATGCAAGCTTAAAAACATCAGCCCAACCGGTCCAATCGAGGGAAACCTCACCCGAAAAAGGTTAACCAGTCGATTGGTCGGACGACTGTTATTGCTGGCCCGACTAGTCAATATAGTAGGTTGATTAGTCGACCAACTTTTACCACTTATTTATCTTGACTATCAATTAATACTTAGTAGTAGCATGACCGACGAAATACTGATTATCAACTTTTGCAAGCTTGCAAAATGTTAAAATTACCCCCACCAAATTGCTTGATGGTTCATTGCCTTCAGTCTTCACTATTACATCCGAGATTCGTTAATCCTATATGGACATGTTGTACCTACTTGATGGTTAATTGTCTTCGCTACTACATATGAGATTGGTTAATCTTATAGGGCCATGTTGCACCTACCTATTGCATCTGGTAGAGCCGTAGAACAAACTTGATTGGTGGTCGGTGCTAACAAGGAGTTGACTTGCACATTATTTGCCCTTTTAACTCGGACCTTCACTTCTTCCCACACTTGGAACTTTATCATTTGTTGTGATAGAAAGTTCCCATTTACTGATATAAAATCCATGAGTGGAGAAACTTAATGATGGACCAATGATGAAATGGACTTCAAGAAGGGATTGGGTACACGAAATCCCAACCATGCCTACTTGGTGTGAAAGAAACTTGATATCAAAGAGTTTTTTTTAATCAAAGAAGAAGGGTGACATTACGACAAGGTTCACCAACTCGCGATACAAAAATTACTCCATCTTAAGGGTTTGATAAAGATAAGGGGACATTTAACGAAGATCACTTGCCCCTTTACCTCTCTTTCGAGGTCTTTTGGTCATGAACTTTTATAGTTTTCTAGTTTTTTCAAGGCCATGTGGGTCATATACATAATTTAAGTTTTCTAGTTTCAAGGCTATCTTGGCCACCACACTTGTTAAGGCCATGTGCCCCCCCACCCCGCAACTAGAGCTTCCATGTACACATCTTTCAAGATTAATGAAAGAGGTTTTCTAAGCCACTCAAAATCTGGCTTATGAGTAAAAAAATGCTTTCTAATCCCACAATAGTCCATAATTCCTTGCATGATTCCCTGCATCATGACCAACAACGTAGATAAGACTTTATAAATGTTCTTAACTGATAAATTTCCACTACCGTCCAATGTAGGGGGTTTTCTATGATCAATAATGGGAATTTATGAAACCCTAAATCGTTTTCAATGAGTAAAAGGAAAAAATATAGTCGGTTCCCCTCAGTTTTTCATCAATTTCGATAAAATTTATGTCCTCAGACGAATTTTTAGTCTCTTTAGAATCACATTAAGCACCATATTAACAATCATGTGCATAGAAACAGAGAGCATATATCAATTAATATGTTTTTTCTTGCTATCACTACACCTACGCATCAATAGGCATGCAACCCTCAGAGAATTTGGGAGATAATAGGACCTTCAATGCACTGATCTAACCCAAGAACAACAAGTGCAAAGGAACTTTGGCAATGACCATATAACCAATTTGGCAAGATAACAATCAAACCAAACAGCAACATCGGGGTTTAACGAACGAGGATTTGATGTAAACAAGAAGTTAATGATCCCCAACACAAACAAGAAAGTAGGGGTTTGCATGGTTTATGGGTTATATGGGTACCCACACCGACCCATACGGGTCGATTCTAGACACATGGATATCCTACAAAGAATTTTGGATCGGGTACCCGATACCATTAGACATGTAGCATGTGGGGCTTCGAACCTATCATGAATGGGTACCCATGGGTCAAACCCGAAAGCTTGACCCATTGCATAACTTTGTGATGCACATTCTTCTCACCCCACTAATCCGATAAGCACGTTCAATAGGAAAGCAAATGGTTGGATAGGGATATGTAAATGGTGATATTATATCTTTATTTGTTTTTATATACAAATACAGATGTGGATAGGATATTATCAAATATGAAAATTGTGTTACCATATCTTTAAAAAAATAAATATTGATGTAAAACATATACAAAATGAATACGGATAATATTAGAACTGTTATACAGGATAATAACTGTGTATCCATTGGATTAGGGTGGAGCATTGGACTTGACCTAACCCAGGCCCACCAGTTTTATCCAAACCTTGGGTACGGCTGAGGTCTGCATTTTTTACTAAATCGAGGACCCGAGCCTGCCCCAAAGCCCATGAGGTTGGGCTAAGGTTCGGGTTGGGCTTAGCCCACCACCATTTATTTTTATAAGGAGTTGCACGCATAAGATTAGAAATATATGAAGATAAAAGCAATAATCATGATCTAAGTATCCACACAAAGAACGTATATTTTTCATGAATATTTTGGACATTGTTGGTATGTTGTAATTCAATGAATCAATACATAAGTAAAAAAATATTATTCATTATAATAAAATTTACGAAGAACGATATATTTCTTATCTAACTATGTTGAAGGGAACAAATGAGATGCATTACCATTAACCCTAGAGCTCTCTTATATAGGAGAAAAGCTCTATGGGTAATTTACATAAAGAGGACAAACAAACACTACAAAATAATGTTACTCCAACACTCCCCCTCAAGCTGGAGCATATATATCCAACATGCTCAGCTTGGAACAACAAAGATGAAATGGACCCCTAGCAAGGGCCTTGGTGAACATGTCTGCAACCTGTTCTCTTGATGATACATGAGAAGTTGAAATAAGTCCTTTTTTAATTAAGTCTCGTGTAAAATGGCAATCCACTTCAATGTGCTTCGTCCTCTCATGGAAGGCTGGATTATTGGCTATGAACAGGGCTGCTTGATTATCACATTTCAGATGCATGGGAAGAGGAACATCAATGGTTAAATCAGTCAAAACGGATTTAACCCACATCATCTCAGCACTACCTTGGGCCATCGCCCTATATTATGACTCTGCACTTGATCGAGCCACCACAGTTTGCTCCTTACTCTTCCAAGCTACTGGTGAGGTGCCAACAAATACAATAAAGCCTGAAGTTGACTTTCTATCATTAGGACACCCAGCATAGTCTGCATCAGCATAACCTGTGATAGATATAGAGGTATCTCTTCTATACAGAAGACCAGTACCTGGAGACGACTTCAGATATCTCAAGATCATAAAAACAGCATTCATGTGAGCCTGCCTGGGTTGCTCCATGAATTGACTTACCCTATTAACCACAAAGGCTATATCCGGTCGGGTAATAGTGACATACAAGAGCTTTCCCACTAGCTCTCTATATCGTCTCTTGTCTACCTCCTCAGAGTCATCATCATAAAGTTTGACATTAGAATCCATAGGTGTAGCAGCTGGTCTACACCCTGCCATACCTGTCTCAGATAAGAGATCCGTAACATACTTCTTTTGTGTCATTACCATACCTTGCTTGTTCCGTGCAAACTCCAGCCCCAAAAAATAGCGAAGTGTACCCAAATCCTTCATAACAAACTGCTCGCCAAGAAACTTCTTAGCTGCTTGAATGTCCTGCTCATTACTTCCTGTAATAACAATATCATCAACATATACTAAGATGATCACAGTACCTCGCTGATCTCTCTTTACAAAGAGAGTATGATCTGCTGTAGATCTGACGAAGTCATTCTGTTCAATCAACTCCGAGAGCTTCTGAAACCAAGCCCGTGGACTCTGCTCCAGGCCATATATGGCCTTATGGAGACGACACACCATACTAGACTCCCCCTCAGCCGCAAACCCTGGCGGCTGCTGCATATAGACCTCTTCCTGCAAGTCACCATACAAGAAGGTGTTCGTGACATCAAGCTGAAATAGGGGCCATCTCGGACAACAGCAACTGCAATGAGAATCCGTAAGGTAGTATGACGGGCTACTGGAGAAAACATCTCCTGATAGTCCACCCCATATGTTTGGGTGAACCCATGAGCAACCAAACTTGCTTTGTATCTATCAACCGTACCATCTGCCCGATGCTTAACAGTAAAAAACCCATTTGCTTCCAACAATGGACGCACCTGGTGGAGGATGCACACACTCCACGTACCACGTGACTGCAACGCCGCCATTTCCTCTTCCATAGCTAAACGCCACGGGCTGCTCTGTAGGGCCTCCTGATAAGACCGTGGAATGTGTACTGCCGATAACCCAACAACAAAGTTGCGAAAGTCCGGGGACAAACGCTCCAATGACGCCTGAGAGCAAAAATCCATCCCATATTTGGGATTCACCGTCCGAGCACGCTTCTGCCGTCTATGAGCAATAGGGATATGTAGGTCATCGACAGAAGGAATAACAGTATCATCAATAGCCTGTACATCAGTACCCTGTACATCCATCTGCACATTCAAATCACCAGTGCCATCAGTAGAACTCAAATGATCAGTACATACCTCGGACGTGCTGGATGATGGAGGAGGCACATGAGCAGAGGGTCGTCGCTGATAGACCTGAGGATAATGAACAGTAGCTGGTGGTGGTGGTGGTGGTGTAGGCTGTGGTGGTGGTGGAGTAGGCTGTGGTGGTAGATGAGAGCATGGAATAGATGGAGGTGGAGGCGGCACATAGATGTCGTCTCCTTCCTCTGAGTGAGTGAGTCTGTCACCTGTAGGAGAGAAATACATAATGGACTCAAAGAAGGTGACATCTGCACTGACGTAGTACCTTCGTTTAACTGGATCAAAACACCGATATCCCTTCTGGATTTTGGAATAACCCACAAACACACATTTGACAGCTCTGGGAGAGAGCTTGTCAAGACCAGGAGAAAAACAATGAACAAATGCAACAGACCCAAAAACACTTGGTGTTAGGGAAAAAAGATCCTTCTCGGAAACACAGTCAAGAACGGAATCTTCTCCCCTAACACTGTCGAAGGCATACGATTAAGAAGATAACAGGCAGTTAGAACCGCATCCCCCCAATAGGAGTGAGGGGCACGGCTCTGAATCAAAAGGGTTCTAGTCATATCCAACAAATGACGATGCTTCCGTTCAGCCACCCCATTCTGTTGGGAGGTATAGGCACACGACGTCTGATTCACAATCCCATGAGACATAAGAAATTTGGAAAGTTGGGTACTACACAATTCTAGAGCATTGTCAGACCGTATGTACTTCACTTTAGCAGAGAAAATATTTTTTATTTCAATAATAAAGGCTTGAATAATATGACCAGCATCAGATTTATTTTTAAGAAGAAAGACCCAAGATAGTCTAGAGAAATCATCGACTGCAACAAGATAAAACCTGTGCCCTTGAAGATCAGGGACACGACTGGGACCCCAAATATCAAAGTGAAGTAACTCAAACAGACTACGATGACTCGGACCTGGACGACTCTGGAACGACGACCGGTGATGTTTCCCAAGCTGGCATGCCTCGCATTGAAAAATAGACATGGGAGAAATCTGGGGAAGGATATGGACCATCTTTTGCAACGGAAGATGACCAAAGCGGAGATGCCATGTGTAAGGTGAGACAGATCCAGCACGAACAGAAGAGGCACCAGCGTAAGGAGACTGTACCAGTCTATAGAGACCCCCTTGCTCACGGCCAGTTCCAATCACTCTGCCGTTAGGATGTCCTGAAACACAAGAGCAGATGGGTCAAATATGGCACGACAATGTAAGTCTTTAGTGATTTGACTAATGGACAGTAGATTCATGGAAAAATTAGGAGCATAAAGAACATTCTGAAGCCGTATCTCAGGGGTCAATTGCACCTCCCCCTGACCAGTAATAAGAGAATGTGTCCCATCAGCTATCACCACAGAGCGGCCTGTCTGAGTTGTAATAAAACCATCCAACTGCTTCTTGTTACCACATAAATGGTGAGAAGCTCCTGAGTCCATGATCCATTCTGATAGATCTGCACTGTAACTACTAGTAAGTGCATACATTGTACCTGAATAGGATGCTGAGCCGGCTATCTCTGATGATCCTGAAGTACTAGCTGATCCCTGGCCAGGCATGATCTCCCGAAGTCTCGCCACTAACTCCTCAAACCTCTGATCCGGGACAAGGGAAGGACCTCCTTCCTGCTGAGCCTGTTCCGCCACACGTGCCGTAGTAGTAGGAAACCCATGCTTGGAGTAGCATGTTTCCTCAGTGTGCCCAGTCCGGCGACAATAGGTGCACGGCTGTCTAGGAGGTCTGCTACCTTCTCCTCCTCGACCGCGACCGCCTCTACCTCGAAAATGTGAATAGCCTCCTCTGCCACGAGAAGATGTCATGGCTGAAGGTGTCGAACCTCCACCATGAGATATGGAGAGTCTACTCAGCCTGCGATATGCCTCCTCCATAGGTGGGATGGTGGCATCTGTAAGAATCTGTGCTCGGACGGCATCATACTCCGGATCAAGGGCTGCTAGAAACACTCCAATCATCACCGAGTCCCTGTATGCTTTGAGCTGCTCCGGTGTAGTTGTCAATGGAATGTACCCATGTAACTTCTCAAACATACCCCTCAGAGAGGTGTAGAGGGTATGGAGAGGACGCCCGTTTTGCTTCAAGGTGAAGATATCATGCTGGAGTTGTAAGATCTTGGACTCGTTCTTTGCTGGAGAATATGTGGCTGCCAGAATATCCCACATAGCCTTCGCAGTGGGTTGACTCAGAATGTCATTGGCTATTTCTATGGACACAGTGTCGGATAGCCATACACGCGCATAAGCGTCGTCAGCATCCCATGAGGCGTTAACCCCAGTCTTGTCAACAGGTTCCTCTTGTGTGAGGATATGCTTCTTGCCATTGCATTTCATAAGACTCATGAACTGCATGGCCCACAGTTCATAGTTTGTACCATCCATCTTCACAACTGGTGCTGGACCTTTGAAGGCACCCAAGGACGGAAGATCTACCTTGTTGTCTGACATGACAACAACAATAACCTGTAACTGGGGTTACACAGTCAGAAGACACTATCTACTTGTACATAGACTCAAGGCGATCACACACACAAAACATGTGCGTTCAAGGAAGCACGGTTAGGGAATATAGTGCACACGCACATGACTTGCTATACACGGGACTTACACAGCACGGCTAGGGCATATGGTTTGAGGACTTGCACAGCACGGCTAGGACTTGCACAGCACAGCACGGCTAGGACTTGCACAGGAATCGCGTCGCGCTACTGGAATCGCGTCGCGTGAGATGGAATCGCCAGGCTGGTAAGATGGAATCGCCAGGCTGGAATCGCGTCGCGTGAGATGGAATCGCGTCGCGTGAGGTTGGGATGGCGCGCTACAGGATGGCAAGATCGCCAGACGCGCGATGGGCGCAGACGATGTCGATGGCGATGGCTCTCGCGCATACAGGAGGGCTCGCGCACAGGGCGATGGCGATGGCGATGGCTCTCGCGAAGGCGGTGGCGCGAAGGCACACAGGGCTCGCGCACAGGAGGGCGATGGCGCACAGGGACCCGATGGTGGTGGCGATGGCGCACAGGAAGGGCGGCGCCAATCTCGAGATAGAAGGAGAGAGAGAAGGGCGGCGGGTGGGGTAGGGTTAGGGTTCAAGAACTCCGGCCTAGGACCGTCGCTCTGATACCATGTTGAAGGGAACGAATGAGATGCATTACCATTAACCCTAGAGCTCTCTTATATAGGAGAAAAGCTCTATGGGTAATTTACATAAAGCGGACAAACACACACTACAAAATAATGTTACTCTAACAAACTACATGAAGAAGAATTCTATTATAATTTATGAACAACAATATATATGTTATATAATTGCATGCAGAAGAACTATGCAGCAGCAATTATTTGTTAAATTCTGGCAATATGGGGGCATAGTCCCGACCCATATGTACATCGGGTTCAGACAGGGCTTGGCCTTTTGCCTTTTGTTCACGGTTACCTGTGACCCATTCAAATGATTCGGGTACCCATTAAAATCAAGTATCCCTTGGAAGTTGGAACGGGTCAAATCAATCAGTATTTGAATTATGCCTTTGTTTACGAAAATTTCATGATTTGTCAGGCTGAACCTAATAGATGGAATTACGACATGCATTATGTTCCATGGATATCCACAGGTACACATGACCAGTTTAAATAATTATGGCACCCATTGGAACGGATTATCCATTTAAACATGGTGGGTCGACCCACAACCATGTGATAATGGGTCGGAACGGGTCACAAAGGAACGGGACAGATACCTGACCCGTGAACACCCCCGAACAAAGCCAGAAAAGGGAGGTGGTGGTGTTATTATTTGGTGGGAAGGTAGGCCTGGTGGTGAAGTTATGCTGGAGGTGCTTTCTCCAAAAAGCAGCTATTGTCGAAGTGTAGGTTGTGGCAACAAAATACAGCCGCATCATAACATTTTCTGATAGAACAATGTTGTTCATCATGGCTAAGGTGTGGTAACATGCTTGCTAATTATAGCAGAAGAACGAAGAACAACTAGACAAATGGTAGCATACTACGTGTAAGAGAGAATTTGAATGACAGATGAGAGAGGTATGGAAAGAGGGGTGTAACAGGTTAGGGAGTAGTAGTAAAATGAACCAAATGGGGGTAAAAGATTTAAGCAGAATTAATTGGTTCAAAAGCAAATCCTTCACAAAGGAGTGTTTGTGTGTTTGTGTGTGTCAGCTTACCGCGTCAAAATATTGCCTTAAAATAACGAGAGTTGAGAGATTTTTGTGTGAATCATTGACTTCACCTATAAAATATTTGAAACTCTTTCTACGTCTTAAAATGTGATTTTTACCTGTGAAACTCAGTACTGTATTTAAATTAAAACACACACAGACATGTAATATTAACTATTATCATATCTAAAGTTGATTGTGTTGAACAATAACTACGTAAAAACATCACAGATTTTGATTACTCTAAACAATAATGATCTGACAAAACATTCTAGTTTAAACATCAAAACTTTTATATCCATCCAGGTACAAATACAACAGGAAAGATAATGAATCGCTACCATCAATGAACTAAATATTGAGATCAGAGAATCAAGATAGCTTAAATTCAAGTGGTGTTGTGTAGGTATGACGACAAAAAACCACAAGATAGCAGTAGCAGAGTTATCTAGTGAAAGTTTCACAAGTCTTTCGGCACTAATAGCAGTATCAAAACTAAGTTCTCAGTTTTGTTTTTGTTCAACAGTACCATTTAAATTTATTAAAGTTTTGGTCCTCGATCTTATTATAGGTTGTGTTTTGGCTCATGCTAAGTCCTTGTAATAACTCACGATCGATGTATCTGTGATGTTTGTCTTGATTTTTAATGGAGTTTTTGGGAACCACCTACCAAGGATGATCACCCACAACTTTCTCTGAAAAAGGGTCACCGTCAAATACATCATAAATATGATAGTTCTAATCTAAAATAAGAAAGAGAACCCATTCTGAGCAACCAATACAAATATTACCTTCATCCAAACCATATCAGTGTCGCACATGAGCAGTTCAAATCCCATTGGCAAGATAGCATTTATCAGGAAAACCTTTTCCCTTCCCATTTTGTGAAATGTAGGAGATCCCCAACCAACATCATCTGTATCCATTTTACTGCCCATATCAAAAACAGGAATTCCCTTTCGGTAGAGAGCTTCCAAAAGCTTGGTATCCATGGCACCTGTAGGAAAACATCTGGTCCCATAACAACGACAACAACACAATGCAATAAGTAGCTCAAAAAGATCAAACAATAGCATTACCCACGAGAAGGTTCGAGATATCCATATCTGTGAGGTGCCTGACCCAAGTTAAAATGAAATCCATAAATGCATAATTTCCAAATGTCGCAATGATCACATTATCCTTAGCCCGATGCTTCACCATTTCCTTTGTCAGCCTGAATGTCTTCACAGGTGGCATCGCCTCTCCCTCTGGTGGGATTTCCCAAATATCATTGGTCCATACATTGCGCTTCCTTGAGGGTGGAACCGGTGTAGGAGTTCGCATCAATGGACGAGGAGGTGACCAAGTCTCGATCGGTGCTGGAACATCACTTCCTCCGACAACAACCGAGACATCACCTCCTCTCGCTTCATCAAGAAATTCGCACCATCAGCTACTCGACAACTTACAAACATTCAAAATGTATGCTTTTGATGCAAAATCGTAACGTTCATATACATGTGAACTCCAACACCATCCGGCTGCCGCAGCAAGATACTTACGAAAACGTGGAACGCCGATTTTATCATATCAAGCAGCAAAATCGCATATGTTTTTACTCAATACCACAAATTCGAATATCAAATGCAGAAAAAATAACTTCACGTAAAAGATCACCAAAAACTTCGCCTTATTTTATGCATCACGACGGATATTTAACAGAAACACGATCTTTTATCGCTTCCGGCCGACGTCCCAACAAAGAGGATGAATTCGAGATCTTACGGGGCGCCGCCGTGGAGCGGATGACCGGCGATAGCCACGACCCGGTGGAAGCAGCGGGGGCGGAGCCGTAGAGAGAAGCGAAGATGAAGAGGGCGGAGAAGACGATCCCGACGAGCACGGTGGCGTAGATCGCGAGGAACAGCGGCTTCCCAGAGCCCATTTCCGCGCACGAGGTCCCCATCGGGGAGGGCGGAGACGGAGATTGGAAGCCCTAATTTTCCGCCATGAGGTCTCCTCGCGTTCTCCTTCTCCCTTCGCTGGTCGTGGGAAGGAGGAGGAGGAGAGAGAGCACGTGTGCCTCCGAGCGTTATGAGTGGGAAAAGGAAGACCTGAAACGAGGGAGGCTGCTCGACTGTCACTTGTTTTTGTCTTCTTTCTGCGGGGTTGGTTGAGATAATTTTCCATATTTGTTTGACTTCTATTTATTGCTAATTATTTTTCTTTCTTCGTTTTGCGGGGAGTGGTTGAAGTATTTTGCCATGTTTGTTTGACTTCTATTTATCGTGAATTATTATTTGCAATACCCGGCAATTGCTATTTACTGCTCGGATATGTTTTTGCCCATTCAAGGGGTCGTCGCATGTTGCAGGTTTCAGTTTTATTTTCCACATGCTTGGTCGAACATTGGATATTTTTCTTTCATTTTTTTTATTTAATTAGTGCCTGCTCATACATACGTCCATGTGTCTAGATATGCTGATCTACATGTTGTATACCCAATCAGAAATCATTCAATTTAGGATGCTTTAGGTTGAGGGTTAGCCCTCTCGAGAGATTATCCTCTAAAACTCAAATCCTTAACTTCCTTGTGGGGCCCACGAAAGCTATTATTTAATACATCAAGCAACACATTTCTCTTTCATTCATTTTAACAAAAAAAATAATATAGTATATCATTATCACAATAACTACTTACTTTCTCAAACTTCAATACAATCGCATCACAACAAACCCTGTCAACCCTAAACCCTCTATCCAAACACCAAAACACGAAAACATGTTATACATCCCTAGATAACGCCCTGTCCAAACGCACATGTAATGGATTTGTGCTTGATATCCACTATCCATGAGTGTGATTTGGACTTTTTTGTAAGCAATTCAATTCACCCCAAAAGTTGTTAAAAATACTAGCACTTTAATGGGATAAGTATACACTTTATATAAAATGCACATTATAAATACAAAAACGCATATTATAAAATACAAATTATATATCGTAAAATGCAAACATCAAAATTGCACATTATTATACAGTGTGTATACTTATTCTACTAAAGTGTTATTGTATTTTACAAAAGATTACGCCATTCCTGAACTCAAGAATGACCATGTTCCATTGGAAGGACCTCCTACACGCACAGATACATACATTTATGTGTGTGTAGATATGTGCATGGATGCATTGTTGTTTGTGTACATTGCTCGGACATAAGTTTCCAATCTAATAGAGACAAAAAATCACATCTATGTAACCATCCATCCTTCATCTTTCCACTCAATAAGATCCCAAGCTCGATCATGTTTAGTATCAAGGTTTTGATCTTTCTTTTCATGTATATATATATATGGGTCCGCGCAACATTTCCACGATATCATTATGATCAATTAATGGGACTTGATCGGAAAATTTTATTGCCTCTATCATTAGCTCAACTCAGGTACTACAATAATCCTTTCACTTTGCACCTCACGTTGTCCTATCCTATTGTATTTTGACATTCCATGTAATATTGCATGTAGCGTGATTTTAACATCCTCATGTGAAAGATCACTTGGTGTTCACATATCTTGTTTATTTCTAACATCTAGGTAAAATGTACATATGCAATGTCCGTGAAAATTTACAAGCTCCTCTTAGTTTGGGATTAATGATCAATAAATAGGTTAAACTCTGATTTAATATATATATATATATATATATATATTTAAAAAATGTAGTTTGCACTTGTAGATTGGGATTAATTCTATGTTGGAAAAATAGAAATATGTTACAAACAGTCCATCTAATAAATGGAATGTTTGTGATTTGAGTGTATAAATATTTAAATCTAACACATTCACAATGTGTGCATAAGAGGAGCCCATCTTCATAAGTTGCCTCTAGTGAGAGCAACTAACTTAAGTGTAGATTATGTCAACGAAGAATTAGATGAATGGAGCAAAGAAAGATCGGTTGTATTAAAGTACCGACAACCACATGTTATTTATCATTGCCTTTTCAGTTCAGATTTATATTGTAAAGTTTGATTAGTGATGCAACTGCATAAATCAACCTTGTTGACATAACTCAATCAACTAACCATCGAGACACGTCAACGAGATTGATTTAAGTCATAGGGAGGCAGTGCCCTTTTTCACATAGCAAGGATACATTGACAATTTCACATGACCCTCTGTGTAACCCTAAGCCTAGCAGCACCTTGAGGGCAGTTGATCGTTGTACTCTAAAGTAATTGTAGAAAAGAAGAAAAAAAGAGCATGGTGTGAGTAGTGAACATAGACACATTGTCGAACCCCTATAAGTCCTTGAATTGTGTGATTGTGAGTGATTCACGTGTTTGATTGTTCTTTAACTTGTGTGTTGCCGATCGAATCTATTCTCAGCATCTAGCATCAGAGCCACAATATGACGATTGACCTCAAAAGAGATTATGGAATGACCGAATATGAGATTGAAAAGCTCAAGTGATAGAACCTCGTGGTCTATAGGATAAAGACGAGAATGTTGGTATCAAAAGATCCCAATTTGCCGATTGAGGGAGAGAAACCCTGAGACATGAATTAGGAGTAGAAGGTCCTATACTGAAATGCCTTAGGAATGATAAGTTTCGGCTTTTCTCCATTGGCGGCCTTAAACATTATGAAGGAGAAGATGACATCAAATCTTTTTTCGAAGTCCAAGAAAAATATGTATGAATGGTCATATGTGTCAAATAAGGTGTTAGAAAGGAACAAAAAGAACTCAAAAGGAAGGCTGCATAAAAGGACATTGAAATATAAGGATATGGTGAATGAATAATGTAACTATCGAACTACGATAAAAAAAGACATCGTGAGTACGATTGCAAGCCCCAAACAAAATAAAATGGAGAAAATGATCGACGTATGAATAATGAAATTCAATTGATGATGAGAATAATAATGCCAAGTGAGTTATAAGATTGTGGAAAAGGATGCATCATTCCATATCACCCATGAATGGACGTCTCTCTGAAATTATGTGGAAGGGGATTTATTGATGTATACTTGAGGAGTGATGAGTGATGCAATATAATTTGCGAGGTCGATATTCATATCCCCTAATGGAACGACATTATTTCGAAATTAAAAAAATATTAGATGCTCATCGATCTAACGATGAATAAAGTATCACTTGGACACTAACAAAAAGAGGTAGCGACATCATTCAACTCGAACTCTTTTAAGCAAATGATCAATTGTTCTAGCTCGATGCAAGAAGAAAGGGACCATATATATTACATCATGCTTATATCACTGAATAAACGTGGCATCTTGTAGATGTTATATTAGTACATGGCACATGCGATTATGTCACATGCATCAACAAAAAAGGAGTGGAGATCATTTAGGAAAAGGAAAAGTTGAAAAGATGGCATATTGTTGATCTCAACTTTGTGAAGACCACACTAGGGAAGCAATAGAAACTTAGCATGAACCAACAATGTCGATTCAACTGGATCATGAGTTCGATGGATGTCACAATGGGGTCTCCCTTTTTTATAACAAGTCGTGGTTACAGAACTATACCATGTGGGGCTTGTGGATACATAATTGGGTTCTAGGCACGACACTTTGTGACATGTAGTCGTAGCTATAAGTTTCGTCGTGAGAGTTCTCTGAACAAGAATATTATGTGGCCACTACAAATAACCACACAAGTTTCCATGACCACAGTTATGGTATGAAAACTTTGGTCAGTGAATTGTATCTATGAGTAACTAGTGGTTACACAATTATCGCGATCACAAGTTTCCGTAATCACATTATGTGACAAAAACTCATTTTTCTTGCAGTAAATATGATTAAAAGTTACCAATTAAGCAGCTTATTTGTAGTAGATTCATGAGTATACACAGTTGACCATATATATATATATATATATGTGGTTTGCTTTGATGTGATCTCGCATATTAGATAATTTTCATGATTTTTCTTAGAAAACAATAGCATATTGTCATCAATAGGACTTTTAAGCCTCAATGGATAATCAACATGGATTTGGATATGCTAGCAGAGACTATCCAAGTCCGCCATCGATGTAGAGATCAGACCACTGAGATGGAATAATCCACCACATATACATCAGAATGTGATCAGGTTGAAAAAATGCCATCTTCATCAACAAAATCCAAATCGTCATAAAAATAGGTAAAATCGAGTAACAATTACAGGACTTTCACAATATAATGCAACTTGGCAAGAAAGTATTAAACTTGGATACGTGATAACATCCATTTGTCCATAATAAAGGAATTCTGTCAGAAAAAGACTATCTCAAGATAAATGATCGTGCTGTGATTACAAAATCTACTGTCTCTGTTTGCAGTAGCTGTTCACTTCTCATCTGTCAACCCAATTGAACAAAAACGAAAAATAAATCTTACTTTTTCTTTTCCAAGCTCGTAACCACAACCAGTGAAGAGAGGTTGATTGGGTCTAAACTAATAAATAATGGGGCCTGACGTCTCAGTCTGGGAAGTTTGACTTTGGTAGCAGTTAAGAAGCTCATGTGAACAAATGGGAACCCTAATGCAGCCTTTGCATGATTACACAGCAGGGCATCAATTATGTATGAGTTTGAAGGGACCGCGTTTGGTTTCTGGATTAGGTATCATCATGATCTCACCTAATCAACGTGTAGAGTGGTGGTAGGTGAATGCGGGTCCCATCGGTCCTATATTTAAGGCAGCGGTCAGATCCTCTGCTGTAAGGACTGCTGTAATTCGGGAGAGCGTCCTACCTCGAACGGTTCGTATGAAATCGGATTTTTGTGAGCCTTTATCTTGCGAACCATTCGATACAGATCGAATGCCTCGAACGCCTCACGAATTACAGCAGTCCTCTGCTGTACAGCTGGGGATCTTCTCTCAATTTTTTTTGATGGGTAATAATTCTTTGTATTTCATGTAAGAGTGAAGAATATTACAAAAAAAAGGGGAGGGCGAAAAATCCCCTTACAATTTTCAGCACCCAAAAAGTTGTGTGAGCCCACAGCAGTTTACATGGATTATGCCAAATATCAAAACCCACAGGGCAGAGATTGGAACTACATTAGGTTCTGACTGCAGCCACCGAAATCCTAGCAATATAGATGGTTGAGGTTGCCAGAGGCTTCGAGGAGTGGGATTCATTAGAGGACCATCTACAATTTCTTTCCTTCCAGATTTCCCACACGGCGGCGGCCAGAGCAACAGTGCATAACCGACGAAGGTAGGCAGAAGGAAGTTGGGGGATCCAATCCATGATATCGACGAGCCCCCACGATGATGGCAGAGGGAGGCCAAGACCCACGAGGGCCTCCTTCCAAGCGTCTTGAGAAAAGCTGCAATGAAAGAAAAGATGTTCACTTGTTTCACAAGCAGATCTGCAGAGATAACAAGCTCCAGGGTGGCTAATCCCCATTCTGTCCAGCCAATCTTGAGTGGGCAATCGGTTGAGAACAGCCCGATAAAGCGCGACACAATGCTTGGGAACGGAGTCCTTGCTCCAGACCAACCCCGCCCAAGGGACCACCGCCGCACGATGTCTAACCACATCCACCGCCAACGGAAAAGGGAACTTAAGAGGCAGAGACAGCCGAGTGAGAAGAATGCCAGAGCCGGAAAGGAAGTTTCTGTAGACTTCCCTTCCCCTAAGAATCGACTTCCAGAGCACGGAGTCCCCGCTCTTGGGCTCCGCATCCCAGAAAGAGCAAGAGGACATGTATTTTTTTCTCATGTAGACAGCCCAAATAGAATATTCGTCGTTAAGCAAGCGCCAAGTCCAAGCAATCAGCATAGCCTCACGCAACATGTACGATGAGCGCAACCCAAGCCCGCCCTCAGCTTTAGGAAGACATGCAGTTCGCCAACTTATATAGTGCCGCCCATAACCCCACAGGAAATTCGCGCACAATTTGTCAACCCGAATGGCCGTGCCCTTAGGAATGAGAGTCCCACCGGTCCAATAAAGGATAATGCCACTAATAACCGACTGTAGCAGTTGCACCCTGCCCGCCATAGAAAGGGAAGAGGCTTTCCAACCTCCAGTAGAAGCCTTCACCCTGTCCTCGATGTTCAGCGTAGCTGAGCCCCTACCATACGTGGAAGATAGAGGTAGCCCAAGATAAGTTGTTGGGAGGGAGCGCCTCAACACCCCCAGTCTAAGAGTGCATCCGAAGTCATCTGGCGCTCTTTTAGGCCTGAACAGTTTGCTTTTGCGAGCGTTCATTTTCAGCCCCGAAATACGCTCAAAGTTCTCAAGTACCTGTGCCACTGCAATGAGGGAAGAGGATGATGACTTACAGAAGAAGAGGAGATCATCCGCATAAATGATATGAGTGGGCGCCAGGGTGTTTCCACGCCCCAAGGGAGAGATCAATTTCTTATCGACCGCCGCCTCCACCAAGGGAGAGATAAATCTTCTCTCAATTTTAAAACAACCCATAGCTCTGTAATCGTACCGATAAAGAATGACCCAAAAGTCTGTACAAGAACAATTAATAAAAAATTGGATGATCGATCAAACTTCTCCAAGTAGCTTGGTCTGATAACGACAATAAAAAAAGGATACGGAACAAATAAAAAATATACACGGTTGGCCCAGTCCAACCTTGCCCAAATTAGCACTGAACTTGGGTTGAGGTTTGGTCAATCCATTATTTTAGGACAAAAGTGCTGGGAAAGAACGAGAGTAATCAAAGGTGTCTATCGACTAGAAGACGGTGACAAATAGACACTACAAGGACTATAGTTATATCAAGTAAGGATTTATAACTATAGAGGAGTGATCCTATGAAATGAGATTTTGTGAAATGGTGAGATGAGAGATTCTGGACCACTAGTTTCTATCTTCTCTTTCCTGATTGTCTCTCTCTTGATTGAAACTAGTGGTCCAGAATCTTCCATCTCAACATCTCACCAAAATCCCATATCATAGGATCGGCCCTCTATAACTATAACTCACATATTAAAAAAGATTGGTACTTTGACACATATAGGGAAGCAAACAAATGGATATGTATACGGATATAAGTGTTATCATACTTTTATCCATTTTAAAAAGCGGATACGGATACATAAACTGATACATTGTGGATATTGAAAACTACAAATCATATTTTTAAATACGGATACGGATATGGAAATAAATAATCATGATTCAGATGCGGATATGTTATGAATGGAAACGGGTTATTCTGCGGATAGGAAATACCTTCTAATGAGTTCATTTAATAGGAATATTGTTCGGTAAAATTGAAATTAATAGCTAACTAAAATCAAAATAAATAAACTACAGGACAAAAAATACAAAAAGAAACTATAATATTATACTAAGTTTAATAATTGTATAATAAATGATTAAATAATATAGTGATGTATATTTTTCTTTCCATATTTGAAAATGGCTCCAGATGCAATAAATTGCAACTAATCCTATAATATATTTGAAGATACACACATACACAAGTTGATGTATGTATATACAATATAAGCATAGATTTAACAATGCGGATATCCGTATCCATAAAAAAATATGTAACCATATCTGTATCCATATACTCAAAAAATTGAAAACAATATCCGTATTCGCAAAAAAATCTCATATCTATATATGTATCCGTATATGCTAAAATAAAAAAATCATATCGATATCCTCTTAAAATCGAATACGATGACGGATGGATATAGATATACCTATATCCAATTGCATACTGTTTCGTTACTGGAGTACCCTGGGGTACCCCGATGTATCCCATTCCAATCCTGGGTTGGAAATCCATTACAAGTCAAGGTAATATCACATCACATTCTTTATTCCAACCCTCTTCCAACCTTCATAACCATACTATTCACAAGTGTATATCCCAGTAACCAAACATACCTGGACAAGGAGAAGTTGATGTCAGTGTAAGTAGGTGGTAAAGAATTAATTGGAACGTATAAAGTTAGTAATGTTATCATGTGATTATTGGACCTTCATTTGGATCAGACTAGTGAGATCATGGTTTTAGATCGAGGATGACCCATACCCGACCTATTGTGAATCAAAATTTTGATCCAAGCTTGGCTCACCACAAATCAAGCCCGAACTTAGACCAGGCTCAAGGGTCGAGTCCGTGGACGGGGTCACGCCAAAGCAGGCTAATGTTTATCTCAAGTGGGAGTGCATGAACAATAGGGGCATGTTTGATTGCCAGGTTACCTCGGGGTAACCTGGCATAATCACTGCTATATTCTTGTATTTTTGAGTTGGAATTAGTTGTATAGACTATATAATTTATTTATTATAATATTTTATAACCACATTTAAATAAAAAAATTAACATAAAAATGTATTATAATCATTAAAAAATTAATATAACACATAATTAATGTCACATCACATTTATCATTCCAACTCTTTCCAACCCTCTCAACCATCCAAACAGCTATTATTCACAGAAGAATACCTCAACTCAACTCAGTTACCAAACATGCCCTTAGTGCTAGTGCTTCTCTCCGACGATGTTTTGCCGTCGACACCGAGCGAAGAGTGTTATATGTTCTCTGAAATAATTCTTTTATAAATAAACTATTCTATTTTTATTTGGTTGGTATACTACAATATATTGAGAAAACAAAATTAGTCATGTTTGCATCTTGAATTTGCCCATCTTCCATTTTTTGTAGTTTTTTTTCTATCCTTGTTTAACTCGCGTAAAAATTTATTTAGTGCAAAAAATAAATCTATTTATAGGATATTTGCATTTTACGCTTATATATTATAATATTAAATCTAAAAACTCTTAAAAAGATAAAGTAGCCTTTTTTTCATCTAATTGAATATGCCATATTTTTAGTTTTGTAAAATATTGCATTTTCATCTATTAAATGGAAAAGATAAAAAATTGCATGCACCATCATTAATTCATACATGACTTAAAACCGCATAGAATATGTTATAGATTCCTCATGTATGCATTCATCCTTAAAGGAAAATAATCTTTTGATTTTTGAGCTAAATTTGACAATAAAATAATTCTTACATATATGTAGTATTTATTTAAGTGCATCTAAAAAATGTATTATTTTGTTTTATTTTATTCATTTTCTTTTTAACTAAAGGTAAAATAATAATAATAATATTTGATAGATTAATTGCTATAATGTTTGAAATGTGAATTTGTATACTTTTTGCCTCCTTGTGTTGACATTGGGAAGTTAAATAAACAATTGTCTACAATAATAAATTAAATATATTTTTGTCACTTCTTATCTCGTTCGACAAAACGACAATATAAGAAATGAAGAGGCAAGTTTTCAACTGCCCTCAAGGATGCTAGTAATTGGTTCCCATCGAGTGAGGCTTGATAGAACAACAAAGATTAGTGCACTACAAGAAAATTAGGTTTACAACGAAAAATGTTCATTACCATTACCATATCTCTGCAGTTAAATATATAACAATGAATAATACTCAATGCTTACTTCTTTTATATTTGCAATGAATCATATAACGGTTGGTCGTTGACTTTTTCCTCTAATCATTGTTAAGTTTAGCAACGATAAGTGTTAATTTTAACGAATATGTCAGCAGAAAAAACATCGTTATATGGACCTTTAATGACGAATATGACTTCCGTTGCTAATTATAAGTACAAAAGATCATTTTATAACAAATATTATCCATTGTTATATCTTTAAAATCGGAAGATATGACGACGGATATTCACATTATTCGTTGTCTTAGATCCAACTTCTTGTAGTGGCGATTCACGGCTTTGAATACCCGCCCCATTTTCTGACGATTTTTTGTTTTTTTCAAAAATACCGCATGTATTTTCATCGCTATATTCCTCTAATACGACATTTCAATTTCGTCAGAAACATAGACTCCTATACCTTCCATAAAAAGAAAATGAGGCTGTCCCCGTCCTATAACAAGACAAGTGAGCGACACCGCTGGAATGTCTTCACATCTGAATACTTTAGTTTTGATTAGGCCAATTTAGTAAGTTATCCTTACCTATTCTATCCCTATCAAGTAACTGCACACATCAATAGTTGCAAGGTAGCGTGAGAGACATTTCCTAGCTTGTGAAGTCGACAATTATGAGAAAACAAAAAATAAATAACACATGTTAGGACATCACTTTCAAAATCTGTTGTACATGCCTCTTATTATGTACACTAGCGGTGGACCCGTTAGTTGCACAGTATAAAAAGCAGAGTTTCTCCGAAATTTTTAAAGATAAATCAAAGGAAAAGGCACACCTGTAAAATACGGCGCGCTAAGTTAGTTCTAAACTTTTTTTAATGTTATCGATCAAATATGATTGTCCCCTTTCCATAGAAGCTATTGCTAAAATATCATAGGATTAAGTAAAGAGAAAAAAAAATCATGAGATGGGAAACGAAAACAATAGCCCTATAAAAGGTTATGAGTGTCATCGAGTAAAGAATTAACACAACAAACATCTTTATGGAAAAATATCGAATTGTGAACATGTTACATATACTACCATATAGATTTGATATACAGATAATTAGTTAAATCTAGTTTGTATGGCAAATTAAGTTTTATGATTATTATTTTCTTACGCAAAGTCTAATATGTGGACTCGGTTTATGATTCAATCATTAGAAATTAACAAATACAGTTAAATAAAAAATAACGGTCGACGAACTGGATTAAACTTATGCTCACACCAATCAAACCAATCATAGAATATAATGATAAGAGTGCATGATATTGCAAGAAATCAAAATGAACTAATTTAATATTGGAAGTGTGTAAATGCCAAGTGTAATACTAACTTATATACATTTTTGTTATGGGAATGAAATGGATTAATCTAATATTGAAAGTATATAAATGTCAAGTATAATATTAGCTTATATACATTTTTGTCGTGGGAGTGATACAGGTACTCATATGATGAATAATTATATGTCGTCATTTGTAGGTAGAGGTGAACTTTGTAAGTCTCTATGTGTTTGACTATCTATGCGTGCCGTGATGTAGTCAAATTGAAGTATATCTACCTTTAGTAGAATCAAACACATAGACTTTCTCAAGCATTTCTTGTAGTTCAACTATAGTCATTTGAAGAACTTTTTCTGCGGTATTGCGAAGGTCATGATACATGCACAAGTATTGCAATCCATTACTTTAGTTGTAACATTCATTTTATTTTTTAATGGTGGGGGTTAATTAGTACTGGAAGAAATAAATAGAGATGTGAAATTTAAGAAGTACTTTACCGAGCCTAACATTGTGGCTTTTGTGCTTTACCATTGGCACAATCTCTCTCTTCATCTAATCTATGAGTGTTGAAGCACAAGTTACAACATTCATACCATAATTCCGTATTCGTGAAGATTATTTGAATAGTCACTTTTTTTGGATAAATTATTTTCTGAATATTAATGAAATGTAGAGTAAAAAGTAAAATGAGGAAAGAATTTATATGAAATGACCTACTGGTATTAGAGAAGGAACTGTAAAGGTCAATGATACATTCGATGGTGAGGTTTGACATGCTTTTAAAATATCAGCAAGTGTAGATGTGGAAAATTTCAAACATCTTGGATTTTTTTCCATAGACGGAGTAATTGTTGCTCCATGTTTTACTATTGAGATCACATGCGATCCCATTTATTTAAACAAATTCGTCGACGTAAATAAACGTAAATAAATTTGACCACTAAAATTAACTAAAAATTTGGCCCTATATTTGGGTCCGACGCTGCATCAACTCTCCTCCGCTTTAAAAATTCGTCTCCCGACGAATTGCTGGATCTGCAGGCTTGGAGGACGAATCGGCGTGCTCATTTATCTTCTGGAAGAATTGGTGTGGAGCGAATGATGGAGTCCATACGGAGCGTAGGTGATGCGGCCTTCGTGGTTGAAGAACATGTGTGGCGCGAACGACGGCGACTTCTTGACTGTTGTCTCCTCCTTGTGATGATCGAAGAATTGATGAGGCATGAACATCATAGCCTGTGGAGAATCCATAGTGAAGCAATGACACAAGGAGAGGAGGGGAGGAGAAGTGTCCAAGGAATGAAGCCATGGGGTCCTTATATAGGGGAAGCCCAAGGCTCTAGTCCTATTTGGATAAGGAGGGTCCCCAGATTTCTGATTGCAGCCTTCTTCTTTAAATATTTTTGCAGCCAGGGGCTTGGGCGCAATTTTCGTACCCCTTCACGCTTCTTTACTTTCCTATTCCTTTTGGCCCTTCTGCAAATATGGGGTTTAGGGGATTTTCTCTTGCAATTTTTTCCAATCAACCTCAACTCCCGAAAGTTGAGGGATTTAGTTCCTTTAGCCCCCGATAGGGTTTCTGTCTTCCTCAACAAGAGGCGGCGGGGCCGAGAGTTAAGGAGGCGTCGTTGGCGGGGTTCCACGCGGCAGTAGGGATGGCGGCGGAGGCGGTTTCGCGAGGCGAGGGGGAGGCGATGCGGGAAAGGGCAGCGACGAGGGGGGTCAGGTCGCGGGGGGGGCTACGCGTGGGAGAGGCGCGTGATGAGCGGGGCAGCATCGGGGTGATCGCGGGGAGGGAGGGGAGGCCAGGGCAAATGGGAGGAGGAAGGGGGGTCCTGGGGGAGGCGGCATCAGGCGGCGCGGGGATGGGGCTGCGGGGTAGGTGGCTGCGGCGCGAGGGTTGGCGAGGGGCGGTGTAAGATGCGGTGGGGGTGCCGAGGCAGGGAGGGTGGTGAGAAGAAGGCGTGGGGGCGATGGCGGGTGCGAGGTCTGGTTTGGCGGGGCGACGTGGGTGTCCGGTCGAGTTGGGCGGCGTCGGCTGGGGGAAGAGGGGATGGCGAGGGAGGGGCTGTGGAGTAGCGGGCGAAGGAGGGGGGCCTGGGGGAGGTGGCGAGAGGGAGAGGGAGGAGAGGGGAGGTGGAAGGGAGGTGCTTGGCCGGGCGCAGTTGGGAGAACGGGGGGTGTGCGATGGAGAGGGAGGGCGCGCAGGAGGGTCGCGGCCGGCGTTGGCGTGATGGTGGGGGCCTGGGCTGGTGGTGTTGAGACTTCTTGCCCCTGGACAGCAATGACGGGGCTGTTGGCAGTGAGGTCATTATGCTCGTCCACGATGCTTTCATCGTAGATCGGTCCTTCATCTTCCTGGGCAGCAAGGTTTCCGGCAAACAGATCGAGATGTTGACCTTCACCCTCTTCAATTTCTTGGCTGAAATTGGGTTGCACAGCGGCTTCTACGATCTGACTTTCGTCGTCGACGAACGAATCTTCATCGACTTGCGCATCTAACCATGCGTGCACCTTGATGCACGATATAAGTCGCTGCCGGAACTTCTTTAATCATGAATGCGAGTGCGAACCATGAGATGGGCGGCTGAGACCAAATTTCAGACGCCAATACTCGATAGGATCGTCGAATCGTAGGAACGATTCGGTTGCCATGCTCTGATACCAAATGATGCAAACACGATTCGGCGTCGACGATAAAATTTGTAATATTTGAACGGTGGATTTTGGTGGAGAAGAAGATGGAAGGGTTGAGAAGAGAAGACACGCCGGATGCGCGGGATTAGAGAAGAAGAAACGCGTAGATCGCGAGGGGAAGAGAGAAGAGACTTGTCGGGAATACGAGGGGTTTAGAGGAGAACGCGAAGATCACGGGAGGAGAGAGGAGAGAGAGAGGGATAGAGAATAATTCTCAACTTTTCATAAATCTGAACTGTCTAACACATTGGACTTTCATCCCTTTATATAGGAGGGATGATCTTACAAAAATAGTAACTAAATTAAATTGACAACCAATTTATCCTAAAATGACTCTAACTAATTAACCGACCAAATTTAAAATTCAAATTGACCCCTAATTGAGATCAGGCGATCCCATTTATTTAAACAAATTCGTCGACGTAAATAAACATAAATAAAATTGACCACTAAAATTAACTAAAAAATTGGCCCTATATTTGGGTCCGACGCTGCATCACTACGCCTAGATTTGCTATATTTGTTGGAGACTCACTGGTCTCATGGAAAAGTAAGAAGCAAACTGTTATTGATAGATCTAGGGTTGAATCTGAGTATAAAGCTATGACACAAGCATGTACAAAGATGATGCGGGTTCGAGCAATCCTAACTGACCTACATATAAATGTACCTCTTCCCATGTCGCTAGAATGCAGTAATCAGGCTGCCTTATTTATTGCTAATAATCTTGCATTCCACGAGATGACAAAGCACATTGAGGTTGATTTCCATTATATACGTGACATGATCCAGAAGGGCTTCATTACTACATCTCATGTCAGCTCAGTGGACCAAACGACAGACATTTTCACTAAAGCCCTATTTAGAGGGTCCTTCCAGAAGTGTTCTTCCAAGCTGAGCATGATAGATATCTATGCTCCATCTTGATGTTGGAGCTTAGAGATATATTTCATATTTATGTATCGTTTATACATTTTTATGTTCTTCTGTCCACTTTATGTAATTTACCCATAGGCCTCTTCCTATATAAGAGAGCCTTGGGCCTAAGGAATAAACAACTCTTTCTATTTTTCTAACGTTTTATATGCCCATGATTTTCAGATGAACTCACTTTCTATTAGTCAGATTACTAAGGATATGCATTGCTATGCCATTTTTGACTCTTCATCTCTCGTATTTTAGGACATACTCATAGGCAGGGTGATTGGATGTAGCCGTCAGCAACGGGGGCTCTATAGACTGGTCCAACCTCTGCATGCTGGTGCCTCCACTATTCCTACTGGACCAATCTCACTGTACCTGTGGCACCTTCATTTTGGCAACCTTCCTCTGCAGAATTTGTGTCATGTCCTCCTACAGATCTCCACACGATCTTCATTTCAATGCGAGACTTGCTAGCTTGGGAAGCACTATTGTTTCTCCTTTCCATCTCATCAGAGTCAGAGCAGTTCTCGGTTGTTTGAGCTCCTTCATTTAGATACATGGGGTCCGAGTTATGTTCCTGATCATCAGAACATCATTTTTACTTGGTCGATGTGGAAGATTTTTTCTAGACTTTCTTGGATTTTCCTTTTGAAGAATAAGTTTGAGGTTGGGTGTGTTATCAAGTCATTCATTAATGAGATAAAGAATATTTCTTCTGCCAATGTCAAATATCTGCGTTCTGATAATGCCTTAGAGTTTTGCACCGTATAGCTTTCTGAGTTTCTCAGGACTCTTGACATTGTACACCAGACCTCGTGTACACATACATCCCAGCAGAACAGTATTGTCGAGTGCAAACACCGTCACTTGATGTGACCGGAACCTTATTGATTAAGAGTCGTGCTCCTCACGCTTACTGAGGTAATGCAGTCCGTACTGTTATAAAATATGAAGAATGCGGAAGCGAACATGGAAAAGATAAAGAAATAGAAGAACACGAGATTTAACGTGGAACCCTACTCCATGAGGAGCGGGATGAAACCACGGGAGAAGCCCTCCAATAGGGCGTGTTTGTCTATTGACTTTCTCAATGAGTACAGGAGGTCTGGGGCTCCTTATATAGCCTCTCCAGAGCCTCCAAGTCCCACCACTAGGCAGTTTGGGACTAAACACAGGATGGGGTAAATGGATCTTCTCCAGGATCCATTTACCCTGCTACAACTCAATGGGCGCACTACCATATATTCTAACACTCCCCCTCAAGCTGGAGCATGCAATGCTCAGCTTGGACAACCAGAAAGAAACTCAACTCAACGCTACAGGACACTACGGACAATATCAACTCAACGCGCACATTGCTGCAGTCGAGGACGTTGCTTCTCATGCCGTGCAGGTGAGGAGGACGAACGGGCTGGAGTGTGAGTCAACTGAAGACTCGGAATTTGACCGTCGAGTCTGAACTTGCGCCTGAAGTCTCCTCGTCGGAGAACTGGGTCTCTCCCATCTGGCTCAGAGAATGGTGCACTGCTCTGGTGTACCTATGATACCACATGAAAATCCTTACCCTCAAGGGAATGATCCTCTGCTCTGGAGTCCCTATGGCTCACATGAAAACTCTGGCCGAACAACAACAATAATGATGGGGACCTCGAACTGATGATGGCAACATATGCTCATCTGACAATGACCGCACACTCGTGCGTGTCTGAAACTGGACTCGGAACCTTCTAACGTCGAGTCTGAACAACTGAATCTGTAGAGTCTGAACAATGTGCACTGGCCTGGAATATGAAGATCTGACATCTGTAACATCTGAATAGACATGTGACTCTACATATACACTCCCCCTTTCTCCCATACTTGTCGGAAAAGAACATCGACAAAGTTGGGAGAAGACAAGATAGAAGGGAGAAGGGAACATACTTGCGGCTTTTCTTTTTTTTTTCAGCCGTCCATTTTTTTAAGCTGTTGACACTTTTTTTCGGCTTTTGCAAATTCCTTTTTTTTGAAATTGCGTACGACTTTTCCTTTGTACGCGGCTTTTTTTCCTTTTTTTTCAAAAAAAACTCCTCTTTTTTTTGACAATGTTGCGTACAACTTTTCTCATGTACGCGCCTTTTTTCTTCTTCTTCTTCTTTTTCGAAACTTTTTTTTAACATGGCCCACTTGGACCCAACTCATTCCCCTACTTTTTTAATCACCTGAGCTTTCAAACAAAAAAAATCCCACAGTTTTTTTACACGGCCTCCCCCACTCAATTTTTTTTAAACTGCCTACGTCCCTCCTTTTTTTCAGGCCTGTAGGCCTTTTTCATTTTTTTGGTAGCCCGCCCCTTACAGTAAATAACCCAAACATTTGTTATTATTATTATTTTTTAAGAGGCGGTCCTTCGGGCTTTAGGGTTCATGCGAACCCTCCACTCACGCTGGATGGGGCCGCTACCGCCATGCGCTCCTAGAGGGCCATCACGCGGAGGCGGAGTCGCCGCTGGGGATGAGGGAGGAGGAGGGAGCGCCTGCGCACGAGCATCTCGTGATGCTCCTTCACCCCCGGCGATTGTGCGACCTACTGGGAAAGAACAGAGGCCGCCTTTTGTTGCCGCCGCCTCATGCGGTGCCTGGAGGTGGAGCCATCACCGTCTGACACGAAGGGAGAAGGGAAACTTTGGGCGGCTGAAGATTCACCGATGTGCGCTGGGCTCGCGAGTTGCCGCCGCTGGAGCAGCTTCAACGAGGCGTCCTCGTGGTGGTGGAATCTCGCCAGCTCCGCCCGATCGGCGTCGCCGATCCCCTTGTTGAACCAGGGGTCGTTCAGGATCCCGTCGACGGAGATCCTGGTCTTCGGATCTGTTTCCAGGAGGCGGAGAGGAGATGCGCGATCGATGTGCGTTGCGAGGAAGAGGGAGGCACCAAAGACCTCACCTTGCACGGGATGGAGGTGCTAGGGCTCCCTGGAATCTGTGTATGTACTCGGGAGATCAAGGCTTCATCACGGGTTGCTGGAGGCCATGAGGCCAGGAGACTTCGTGCGAGAAGATGATCTCGTGCACAGCACAGAGAGGAACTTGAGGCATGGAGGATCTAGCCTAGAACAATTAGGGTTTCTTTGGAAACTTTAGAATCTCTCGAAATGAACGGATCTTGAAATTGTTTCACACAAATCTTCAATGAACAACTTCAAGAAGAACGGAAATTTCAAAGACGAATCTCGAACAACAATAAAGATTAAAATCCTCGAGAATCGACCCGCTCTGATACCATGTTATAAAATATGAAGAATGCGGAAGCGAACATGGAAAAGATAAAGAAATAGAAGAACACGAGATTTAACGTGGAACCCTACTCCGTGAGGAGCGGGATGAAACCACGGGAGAAGCCCTCCAATAGGGCGTGTTTGTCTATTGACTTTCTCAATGAGTACAGGAGGTCTGGGGCTCCTTATATAGCCTCTCCAGAGCCTCCAAGTCCCACCACTAGGCAGTATGGGACTAAACACAGGATGGGGTAAATGGATCTTCTCCAGGATCCATTTACCCTGCTACAACTCAATGGGCGCACTACCATATACTCTAACACGTACTACATGCTATGCATATCATGCACTCCTTTTACTTTGAAATCCTATGTATATGAGTATGTCATTCACAAGCTAGATATTGCAATATGGATCTCCATATCTTTCGAGATGAAGAGAAAGGAGTGAGCACGGTTTTGGTAAGCATGTCATAAAATTGTAATAGTTCCAACGTAAACAACACGAGGGGCGAGAAATATCTGTCTTGCTCTTCTGATGCCGCCACAAACAGTAGGGGAATTGAAAAGTACAAACATGAATATATATATATATATATATATATATATATATATATATATATATGGGAAAAATGTGTATGCCCCCTAGGGGGAGCTAACTTAGCTCCCCCACCCTTTTTTGACATAATTTTTTTTATTTTTTTTGAAATCTAAAACCGTGTAAATTCATTATTAAATCCCTATATTATACTATTAAAATTTCGTGAGAAACAGAGACTCCTACGACCTCCATCCAAATGGGGTCGATTTAAAAAATCCTGTTGCCGTTAAAAAATGACTGTCTGGATGGAGGCCGTAGGAGTCTCTGTTTCGCACGAAATTTTAATGACATAATATAGGGATATAGTGATGAAATTCCACAGAAGAAAATTTCAAAAAAAAATAAAAAACCGGGCGAAATGGGGCGGGGGGAGCCAAGTTAGCTCCCCCCAGGGGGCAGCCCCATTTATCCCTATATATATATATATATATATATATATATATATATATATATATATGGGAAAAGGGAGCCTAAACCCAGGTGTAGGTAACTTTCCTACACCCACCTCTTGTTCCCTCAAATTTTTTTATTTTTTTGAGATAATTCTTTTGGGAATTTAGATCACATTATATCATCATATCGTCATTCAAATTTCAACTTATTTCGAGACTTCTAACTTATCCATCATGACAGTCAAATTTTAACGGTCTGAAATTTGCTGAAATCGGTCCCTTCCGATGGAGCTGTTAAGAATGTCTGTTTTACATGAAATTTGAAACACATATTTCATTTAATATTCTAAGTAAATCCCCTAAAGATCCATTTCAAAAAAAATCAAAAAATAAGAGAACAAGAGGCGGGTGTAGGAAAGTTACCTACACATGGGTGTAGGCTCCCCAATCCCTATATATATATATATCACTTATGTAATACTTGTAGCTATTTGTGAATATTCAAAAGGATGAATTGCATCAGAATGAACAAAACAAAGAGAGATCAGCAGAAAGAAGAATAAAGGACAACAAACAAGCCAACACTTTTTTCCTTTTTCATATACATGGCATAGATTAACCAGGAGAACTGGCATGATGGGCCATCCTTAGGAATGGAGAAAAGAAAATCAACGACTGCTTATGCTGGGAATAACTATTTAGTTTCTTGTTTTATGAAGATACACAAAATGAAGAAACAGGGAAAGCAATGTACCATAAAAATATGACTGCAACACATTTTCAATCCAAAGCTCCTTTTGAATACCATTAGCTCGAACAAGTCATTTGTCAATCTCTGCAAGTTGCCAATCAGAAACTGTATCCAAATATGCCAAAGGGATGATGATCTAGAGCTTCAAGTCAAATATCAGTTTTATCTGCTATCTAGCATTCTAGATCGATGTTATTTCCATCAGTATTTCTTATTTGCACTTCAGAAGTGCATCAACTTCTTCTGGAGAGGCCAGCAACTTGTGTTTCATAATGTTTGCAAATTCTTCAGCCTTTTTTAGCTGTCCACATTGGCACAAACTTCTGACCAGGGCAGTGTAGGTCATTGCACCGGGTGAGGGACCCTTCCCTTCCATTTCATAATACAACTTCCAGACTTCTTGATGACACCTGATTTTCCCATATCCATTGATAAGATTAGAATATACAGCTTCATCAGGAACATAACCTTTATCTACCAAAGTTGTAAGCATGTTGTTCGCCTTTTTCACCTCTCCATTGTCACAGAGTTTGCTCATGATTGCATGACATGCAGGCAAACTAGGCAAGAAGCCTCTACTCAACATCTTGTCGTAAAATGTAACACTCTTTTCCAACTTATCCATTCGGCAAGACCAAATAATAAGTTCATTGTATGTAGCATCATATGGATCTAGGCCAGCTGATATCATTTCATTCAACAAGCAATAAGCCTCCTCAATCCTTCCTTGCATACAATTGATCTTGATGAGTGTGGTGTATACAAAAGGATTCGCATCGAGACCTCTCTTTAGCATTTCATCGAATGACAAATAAGTTGTTTCGATGTCTCCCATCTTGTAGTGTGCATATACAAACAAGCTGTGGGCAACATCATCAAAGATCATGTTCTTCTGCAACATTCTCGTTAGCAAGACAAGCACTTCCTCAGGTCTACCACTTTCTATGATCCTCAAAGCCAGTGCAGTACTCACAACAACAGGAGGAGGGCATGTTTTTCTGCGGATCTTGTCCAAGATCCCGACTATTTCTCGCAATGCCCCTCCCTTACATAGTACACCGACCATGATCTCAATCGTCGCTCGATTCGGGTACTTCCTTTTTACAACCATGTGCTCAAATATTTCCCAAGCCATGTCGAATTGCTCAGATCTCTCAACCGACCGCAACAAAGAGTTGAAGCTAGTAAGGCTAAGCGAAACCCCTCGCTCTCCCAAGTAGCGTAAAACATCAAAAGCCGCCTTGAACGACCTCAACTTCGAAAGAACCACGACCAACAGATCGTACACACCCGAACCAGGTAGCACGATTTCATATGTGCCCATGAGTATATCAAGAATCGTTTCCGATCCTTCCGAATCAGAAACCATCCTTACGGCTGATTCCAGCAATGATCTTGCATCGGCAAACCGTCCGGCACGGACGAGGATGTGAACCATCAAACAGTACGAGCGCACACTATGGTGGTGCTTTCGCTCCCGCGAGCTCCAGTGGAAAAAGAGCAGTGCCTTCTTGGCATGGACTGGTGATTTCAGATCGATAAGCACCTCCTCTACAACATGATCGGACACCTCTATGGATCCACAGCTCGAATTCAATCGATCCCAGCTCCAGTTTCCTTGTAACAATCTGCATAATCGGCTTCCAGCCCGAGTGCCGCCATATTCCCGTGTACAGGTACAGATTGCTCTCGCACTCCGTGGACCAATTACATTGTGCATGAGCAGAGGATTGGACAGATGAAGAACACTTCTATATCTCCTCAAGATAGAACTCGCGATCATCGGACCATGCTTTGCCCTCAGATGGATGGTTGAGATTGCTCTCGCCTGATGATCCAACGAGTGCTAGGCTACCTGGAAGAACAATGACAAACTTGCGTCAGGCGAGCTTCAATCCGAGCTCCTGCGTGCTATGCTGAACGATAGATTACTAGATCTGTCTCAAAACGTTGCTGCTGCGATTCCGCATTTGATGAACCTGATATGCGGTTCTCTCGTGGTTTGTAGATGGATCTGGAGTTATGTGGCTTTAACGTGCACCTGCAAGTCCAACCGGCCCTGATTGCAGTTCCCGAGTCCTCTCTTCAAGTTCCGAAGCCCTGAAAATGACAATCAGACTCGAGGCGAAGCCCTCAGTCCCAAATAAAGAGCGGAGACGATGAATGGATGAGCTCCGGTGAGGCGAAGGAGGAGCTCCCAAAAAGTCCGTTATCGGATTTGGTAGATATGAGAGATAGAAGGGGGCTGGCAGAGGTAAAGTGTTGCGGGGGAGGGAGATGGAGGACGAGGGGACCGGAGGAGGAGGGGGTCGGAGGAGGTGCCGGATGAGGTGTGGCGGCGGATGAGGGGTACGGAGGAGAAGGGGGCCGGAGGAGGGCGGAGGAGGCGCCGGAGGAGGAGGTGGTGGGTCTAGTAAGGAGGAGGAAGAGAAGGACGTCATTAGGAAAAGGCATCATCCCCAACTATTCAATCTAACCAGGGTAAAAGTGATAATTGCAGAATAAATCAGTGGCATGACTGATATTTCAAAAAAAAATGAGCATAACTGATATTGCATAAGTTAACAAGCGTGTAAGTGACAAAATACCAATTTAAAATAGAATTTTTACCGGACCTTATAACTTTGCCAATAATACCTTCACGACCTTTGAAACAACATAATTCTCCCCTCAACCCTGTGAACCTACTAACCCTTACCCTACAGATCATGTGGTTAACCCCGATCCATTTACCTGTTAAAACTAATTAGATTCCATTATATTCTTTTACACTATACTCATTTTGTTTGTCAAAACAAAATAGGGTGTCACTCCCCCTCACATCTTCTTCATCTCCCTTTCCCACCCAGCCAGCACCTCCTCCACCTATGTCACCCTCGCCCTCCTCCTCCTCGACCTCCGCCCTCACCCTCCTCCTCCCCGACCTCTGTTTTCGCCCTCCACCTCCCGCACATTTGGCCTTGTTGTCCTCCTCCATGTCCAGGTTCTTTTGATCAGGTTTGATAATTTGGAATTCATGGGTACGACAGATACTTCTATGCACAGATCGTGGGAGTCCCTCACATACACCCTCTTTACCCTCTCCCACAGCCCATCATGATGCAAGCACAACCCACCTCTTACCGTTGACAGATCTCAAACAGGGAGCGCGCCACTGGGCTCGCTGCTCACGCTCGCCCGGTTGTAGAAGTGGTTTGTGTTGCTCCCCCTCCATCCCCATCATCGGCTCTTTTCACCTGTTCCATGGTCATTAAAGATGTTTTAAAATGTAAATATGTCATTGTTTATAATTATCCCATAGTACCGGAGGTTTCCTCTTCCTCGTCGCTCTTCACTGACTTTGTCTTGAGCCCCTTCCTCAAGCTGCTTTGGTAGTGGAAGAGAGATGTGAGGAACCTCGTGAGTCGCCCGCCTGGGGTGTTAGGTTTCTTCGTCGTGTTCGCTGAAGTGGTCGTGAGGATCATGTCGATGTTGGCATGTGAGTCTTGTTGCACCAGAGGTATCGAGAGGCCTCGAAGACGTCGAGCTCATCGGGAGGGTAGCGGTCGTGCGTGGGGGTGCGGTGGAGGCGGGCGGAGAGCGGGGTCATGCAGTAGCGAGTTATTTCTCATTTTGGTGATGTGCTTAAGTCTATTACCCATTCTGGGTATGGGCTGAAAATATTTACCAAAGGGGGGATATATCGGCAAACGGTTTGCCGCGTGCGTAGGTGGCGCGGCAAACCGTTTGCCGCGGTAGACGTTGGGCGCGGTCGACGAAGGGGCTCCGGTCTTCGAGGGAATAAAGGCGCGTGAATGCGTCTGTCGCAGCGAACCGTTTGCCGCGGTAGAGTTGTCGCTGACCAGGGGTACCGCGGCAAACGGTTTGCCGCTTGCGGCAAACCGTTTGCTGCTCCCAGGCCCTCGGCTCCGCTATAAACCCCCCCTCTCATTTTCACCACACTCATCCTCTCCTCATTCCATTCTCCTCCCTTGATTTCAAGTATTCCTTGCTCTCCTCCTCCTTTTCAAGGTATGTAATTTAGTTATTTTTAATGTTTAATGCATTGAAAATTTTAGTTAAGTAATAATAAATTATGATATTAGTACAATTGAGCATCAAATAATAGTTGAATTGATACTTGTTTTGTACTTGATAATTGTGTTATTCTTGCTAAATCATTATAGTTCTCTTACACTATAGACATGTGGTAACATCATGTAGTATTTGTAATACTGTTCGAATATGCTATTTGTCCTTCTTTTGTAGTTATAAAAAATGTTCCTTCTATGTCGTTAGTAATTGTAATTTGTATTTATAAGAAAATGTTCAAACTAGTATTAAACAATACAAGTACATGCTCTGACTAGAAATAAAACTGTCTTAGGATTTTTTGAAATATTTAAACAAATAAAATTCTATAGGTACAATTTTGTAGGTCATTTGATACTTTTAGTGATATATAGGAAATGACTGAGATTGTTGCGCTATATGTTTTCTGGACGGACGGGTTAAAATCATGGATTCTGAGGTTGCTTATGAAGGAGGTTATAGTGACATGATCGGAGTGCATGTATCTAGTACTTATGACGATCTACTTAGTCATATATATGGACTTACTAGGTATACACCTGATATAGCAATGGAGACAGTTGCAGGGCCTGTCGATTCTAGTAGAGGATCACGCCATGCTCCACAGTCACCACCGGTACCCCAGCCACCACCAGTACCCCAGCCACCACCGGTACCCCAGCCACAACCGGCACCTCAGCTACCACCGGTACCCCAGCCAGCATCGGTTCCACAGTCACCACCAGTACCGCTACTTCTTCCTGAGGAGGAGCTATCGGAGCCGGTCCAGTCTGAATCTCAGTTCACTCCTTACTCACCTCAGACGATGCCACTTCCTTCAGAAGACTCTTCGCAGAGTGAGACTTCACCTCTCACTGAAATATATGACGAAGAAGAAGATTTGTATAAGGAATTGGCTGACTTACATTATACAATTGCATTGAAGTATACACGCCTGAGCGAAATTCGAGGAGCGCGAGCGAGGTCGAGGCGTTGAATTAGTTGGAGATAGTGTAGTGATGTATTACGTATCGAAAGACTAATATGTGCATTTTGTTTTAATGTTGTAAGGCACATATTCGGAATATCGTTTGTCATTTAAATGCTAGTCATGAAGTTATGTTATCTTTATGTTGTGATTGTACAAATTCACTGATATTCAACTACTTTACTTTTTACTTATCAACGTAGAGATATAAGTAACGCCGCTTTATGAAGATGGGATTGTTAAACATGTTTAAAAAGAACACATATTTTAGTAATATAGTAAAAGTCCAAATGTACTGCGGTCTACAAAAATATCTCAATGGAAGATTATACAATATAGAATAATAACGCTAACTTAATTTATCTAAAATTTAGAATAATTTCGTAATATTACAAAAAAACTTTTGCCAAATACAAAAACTAAAATTAATACAGGCCAGGGACTGTGGCAAACGGTTTGCCGCTAGAATCATTATCGCGGCAAACCGTTTGCCGTGCCAAAGATTACTGTGGCGGCAAACGGTTTGCCGTGCCACCTACGCAGGCGGCAAACCCTTTGCCCATATATCCCCCTTTGGTAAATATTTTCAGCCCGTACCCAGAATGGGTAATAGACTTAAGCACATCACCAAAATGAGAAATAACTCTGCAGTAGCAGCCGTACGTGGGGTTGTGTGTACAAAGAATTTGCATCCACTGCTAAAAAGTTTCCTCTTTCTCTACTCGAGGCCTACTATATTAATTCTACAGCCGAGCGCAGGGGCATCAACAACAGACGGCAACGCAACTGACAGCGGTGCTGCTGGCAACCTCGGTGCAGTGGGCATGTACCGGTGGTCGCTCCGCACGAGGTTGTCGAATGGGATGGGAAGGGGAGGGGGTTGCCGTCGGTGTAGGGGTCGTTGGGGGAGGCAGAGAGGCAGTGGCCTGAAGACTAACCGCCAGCAACTTCCGATGCATGATCTATGTTCATCGATTGCTGTTGGAGAGGGTGATCTAAGGAAGAGGAGAAGGAAGGAGAGAGTGAAACATTGAATATCCCCTGTTGATTTCTTTGATTTGATTAACTCAAGTTTAACTCAGTAATTGACTCCAATAAAGTTAAAGTTGACGGCAGAGTCTGTGCGGTAAGATGAAATAAGTTGGGATCGAGGGGAGAATTAAGTTGTTTCAAAGATCGTGGAGGGAATTAGCAAAATTTATAGGATATGCCGAGTACAAATCCCATTTAAAATTTATATGAAAGATAGAAGGAAAATCTATTGATATTGCATAGGCAAAATCAAATTCATCATATGCAGCAACAAAAAAATATCATTTTTAAGTATCGTATGTAAACCGCCAGGCAACTTTGATTGTGAATTATGTTTTATCTATACGGTATCAAGGAATTTTCTCCAAGATAGTTTTCGTGAGTGATAAATAAGCTTCAGTTTCTTCAGTAGGACATATAATTTGAAATAATTTTGACATCACAAGCTCGATTTGTAGGCATGCCACGATAGGGTGGATAAATACCATGTGAAAACAGATGAGAGACATCGCATGGAAACAAGTAAGGTGCATGAAACATACAGTATTGTCGACCTGAAGAGGTGTGAAGAGCATGTACCGGGGTATGATGTGCAATGGAACATATAGGGTGCGTTTGGTTGGCAGGTTAAGGCGGGTTAAACTGGTAAGGGGTAATCCGTTTTTGTATTTTGGTGTTTGGATAGAGGGTTAAACTGGGGGTGGGTTAGAATGGGTTTGGGGTGATATGATTGTATTGAAGTTTGAAAAACTGAGTAGTTATTGTGATGTGATTGTATTGAATTTTGGAAAGGGAGTAGAAGTGGAGTAGTTTATAATTTTTATATGATTTGATGGTATAATATATTATTTTTTTGATAGGATTGATGATGTAAAATTGATTTATTTAATTTTTTAAAAAAGAAATAAAGTGGGGCTCATGGGGAGAGAGGAGGATGTGGGTTAAGGGGGGTAAACTCCCCTAACCCGCAGGTAACCCGCGAACCAAACGCTACCATAAAGAACTGGGGAAGAAAGACGGGGCATGTGTCGCGACGACTAAAGAGAGAGTGGAGATGGCATGTGCTGAATGGAGCAAAACACTATGTTGTGTGTTAACTATTTACCACCAACCCACTTCTTTGTTGTTGTATTTTGTCAGATTTTTTTCATATATGACCTTGTATTATTTCATAATTACATGTTCCACCCTCATTAATCATGAATTACATGGTGAACCATTAATAATGCTTAACTTTTGCATGACAAAACTCTGTGTTAACTTTTATCTATTTATTCTGTTAACTTTGATGTAAAATATTAAATATTGATAATTTTTCCCCTTAAATCATCTTGATAAATAGGGTTTTCACTTGGGTTTAATTATTTTTTTATTTAATCAAAGAGATAATGAAGTGAAAGTGCCATTGTAACCAAATAAAAACCAATTTAAACCAACAATTTATACAACAAAAAAAAGAAATGTGGATTGCTATTTAATTATTTACTCGGTATAGCTCTCAGGGTCAAACACAAGGAGGTAACAACTATTAGATAAGGGTTATTCAATTCAAAGAAAAATCAAAGAAAGGGAAAAGGAAACACAAAGCAAACTACTTTTTATTTTTTGTGAAATTTTATCTTTTTAATTTTTTTATGGAATTTTGATTTTTTTTTATATTTTTATGCTTTTTGATTTTGAATTTTAAGTGATTTTTAATTTTGTACTTTTTAAAATTTTCAAATAAAAGAAATGTAGAAGAAAGAACAATCACTCTTTTGTCTTTTTCAGATATAGTAAAAATGTCCAGAAAATCAATAAAAATATTTTGTGTTTTTTATATTTTTATTATTTTTGTGATTTTTCAAAGATTTTTAAATTTTTATAATTTTCAAATCAATTAAAAATATGAAATAAAGCAAATAAAAAATCAAGGACACTATTTTTGGGATTTTTTGAAATATAAAATAACCCGAAAAAGTTGGAAAATAATTTTCACAAATAAAGCTTTTAATTAGCTTCAAATAAAGTCTATAATTTTTTCGATTTTTTAATGATTTTATATGATTTTCAAGGTTTTTTGTATTATGCATTTTTTGTTTTTATAAAAGATTTGGGACAAAATTTATACATGAGTTAAAATAAATCCAAAAAATATACATGAAATTTTAGAATTTCCATGTCATTTTTCGAATTTTTCTGAATTTTCTAATGCAAATAGGGTAAATTCATTTGGTTTTTTAATTATTAAAAATAAGAAATCAATTTATTTTATAACATAAAAATAACGTGAGATAAAGCAACACGGCAGGAGATTAACACAATTTTTAGGGATTTTTTAGAACACTTATGATATTTATTTCATGCAAAAAAAGACACATAAATTAATTTGAACAAATAGGACCAATGTGTGATTATTTTAAGTCTAAGATTTGGAATTCAACAACAATCGAGAATGGGCCTCAACAATGAGGTTGATATTAGCTTATAAAGTTTTAATTATTATACTATTTCCACATAAATATTATATATTCAGTAATGTTATTTTATTCTGCAAATCTTACATATGTATGCATAAATATTATTTTATTACGAAGTCACTTATTTAAAAGATACACGAATTAAAGCTTAGTTTTGCATGGTTCTGTCTACAAATATTAAATTTTACATGAATAACTTAAGAATATGTTAATATCATGTTTATCTCTAGTAGCAATACCGAATGTTGTACATAGTATATAGCCCAACTTATAATTTATAACCATCATATTAAATATGATAAAAGAATGCATAATTAAGTAGTTATATACAATGTGTGTATATTTATGTTTCTATGTGTTATATTTTTATGTAAAATATTCAAATTATGATAATTAGATATGTAAAGTGATGTCCATATCCTCCATAATCTTTGGAATCAATACAAACATAAATATCAATAGCAGTATAAAATAATTATATAAATGAATTCGTGTGTGTATCCATATCCATTTGAATCTTAGGTTGTTCATATTATTTTGTGTTTTGTATTTTTCTACGTAAAAACATTTTATTTTTAATAATGGTAAATGGAAATCTTACCATGATAAATTATATAAAATTTACAATGGTTTTTGTATGCAAAAAAGTTCCAGTGCTTCGATTTCACAATGTATAAATGAAAAAAAAATCTTACCATGGTAAAGTATATAAATTCCCAAATGTCCAAGTAAATGATGTATTGCGATGCTTGGAAAGGGGCACGGGAAGGCGGCGATCAACTGGGAGGGCTATCGTGGCAGCAGATGCAGACATATCAAGGGTAAAAATGGAATGCATGTCACAAAAATTATTGGTGATCGGTGGAGTCACATGCTTAATAGATGTTATAGATAGATGTGGCATTTGTGAGTTTATAGCTTTATGTATACCTCACAAGTTAACTCAAGATTTAAAAGTTATCATTATTAACTTTAACCTTCAATTCAAGTTCATATAAGTTATACATTGCACTTTTTCAAGTTAGATGTACATAATGAGTATTCTACTCGGGTATATTCACGTTACAAATGCATGTTTCATTTTTCATTGGATATTTCTTAAAGCAAACGATAGAGTATTTTTATGTAGTTTTTTATTTATTGTCAAGCTTTGCCTGTAAACACCAAGCACGATTTTATATGAATTTTATATGATTTTTGATTTTTTTAATAACATATATATCAATATATATCTTGCAGTATTTTTGTCTTATGTATCTATTAGTACTTTATTTTTATTTTATTTAATTTATGGCATTGAATATATAACAACGACTATTCATGATCTCGAGCAGGACAATTAATGAAACTATTCTCGTGTATGGTATATAGTAGGTTTATATTAATATTTTGTAATAGAGGGAATAAATTGCAATAATATAAACTATTTGCATGGGCAACAATTAATTGAAAATGCTGGTGGGTATCACTGTAAAAGTCACGAAGGGTTGTGAATGAGCTGCTCAAAACCAATCTCGATCGTTAATCACTATTTTAGATGACGATTCAACGGTCCCTATAGGATATGGAGGTCCTTGTGTTCTTCCCCAACTCTATGTCATTCGAGGAGGCAGATGGGTATCCGGTTGGATCTGCAGGCGAAACATGCATGATATGTTGTGGCTGCTCTTTTTCCATGTGGTTTATACTCCTTATAGCTGAATCTATTAGGTCTCTCGACGGTGGTTCGAGAGTTGGCAGTGGTGCTTCAAAAGTTGTTGAAGATCGTTGCTGCTCCTAGTAATGGGTCATGCTCCAAATGCACAAACTTTACTTCCGTCTCCTACGATGGTGCTCGCCCCGTGCAACTCGTCACCTTCGGCAACGGAAACGACCAACGTATCGCCATTGAGAGTGAAGGCATGACCACCGTCACCGGTTGGGGATTTCGCCCGGGATAACCATGGCCTTCACGACGGTAAGGTCAAAATCGATCGATGGAGAGAGATCTGAAATGAAAGAAGGCGCATGATTTTTCTTGTTCTGAACAGGAAGGCAGAGGCCATGAGGCAATCTTCAACGACGCCGTCATTATTAGTAAAGCAAAGGGCAATCTTGGAAGGAAGATAGGCCTCGGGAGGGCAAACATGGAATGTTAAGGGCAAAAAATAATAGGTGGGGGCAGATCCCCTGCTTAAAAGATGTCATAGATATATAGATATTAATAGTAGTACAACGGCATACTTCCATGCAATAGCAAAATGGTGGTTGGGAGTTACTTTTATTAATAAAATATAATATATGTGAGATAATGATATCATGATAATTAATACGTGGATGGGAGAGAGAAAGAGGTCTGATATGGGGATAGACATCTTGTGAGAGAGGGAGGGAGGAAGAGAGGACATCGTGTGTGAGATTTTTTCAGGATTAAGCATAGTTCTGTCCGTAATTCCTGATCAGGGCATCGTAGGAAAGTTTTTCCTAGTCAGGGCATGATTCGGCGAACGGTTTGCCGATCATACATAAAAATAATATATAATATTATTCCGGAAATCTTTTTTAATTTTATATTATAAAAAATAATATATAAAATATTTGAAATTGAGAATCGAGAAACCATTCGTGGATTCTCAATTCCAAATATTTTTATATATATTATTTTTTATAATATAAAATTGAAAAGTTTTCCAAATTGTCATTGATCGATAAACGGATAAACTTTCCTCCGATGCCCTGATCGGGAAATAGCCCTGTTCGGGAAAAATATCTCGTGTGTTGTGTGAGAGAGATTAAATGTGAAGGTATGGACACAGGAAAAGTACCACGTGTCACTTACTTAGGTGTGTTGTGAATGCATGAACGAGGAGAGTGCTACGTGAAAAGCAAAAAAAAGATTAAAACGTACAAAAAAAGGGCAAGAAATTCAATCGACCACAGCCGATGGAAGCCGAAGAGTCATACAAATGTGCCAAAAAAATCCATCCATGTGTCCGAAAACGCTGGAATCAGCCATCGCCGTCTCTCTAGGTTCGTTTGGTTGCAGGATTGGACAGGGTTGGATTGGACAGAGGTATCTCTGTGAATAGTAAACTGTGAGGAGGAGAACCCTGTTTGATTAGCGGCGGTTGGACTCGGTTCGCATCTCTGTCTATTTGTTGTTGTTTCCGGGTGTATTGAAGTATGCTTCCATGCAGACGGGGACCCAGAACGAAGAGATAACGTGCACGCTGTCATGGCTACATTTCATGTCAAAGAATCGTATCTGCTTGAAAGATCAAACCGTGCACGCTGTCATCTCTCCACATTATCTCTTCATTCTTTATTGTATTTTTACTTCACTCCGCATTTTTGCATTTGCTTACTCTCTCTTTTTTGTCATAATTTTAATTTAATAAAATATTTTATTCTATCTTATTCCCATTTTGATTTATGACCACTATGAATGTTTCTTCTCCATATGAAACTTGTAATTTCAATCTCCGATATTTTTTCAATCACGTGTTCTTATAGTTAGCATCAATTCAAATCTAATTTTTCAACTAACAATTGCTTTCCAAGTTTCATTCGATCTTGATTTTTTTTATAGTTATGTATTAAACTTGTATCACGAGGCCATGAGGTAGCAATTGGGATATATTCTTGGCATCAGCCAGTCATCGTATGCATATATCATTGACATTTATGCATGTCTGCATATGGTTTTATATTATTGCTTTTTAAATGTATATTGCATTCATGCGTGCTTATGATTTTGTGGGAATATATATTTTGTCGGACTATTAAACCAAGTGTCAGTTTTGTTTCTTACAAAAGGTCATATATTGGAGAACTGTTCCTTGAGAGGAGGAACACTATTTATTCTATCAAACTAGCTAGAGGGGAGAATCTTTCCCTGAACTTATGGATTTGTGTGAGACATCTCTTATGCCGTTTGAACGTAATTCTAAAGATTTCTTGATATTTGAGCCTTTTCTATTATGCGAGACATAAAGAGGTATTGGGTGATGGATCTCAATTTCGGCACCATTTTTCTTTCATTAGGGCCTTAAATCTCAAGCTAAATACATGCATATAGTATTAATTTGTGTAAAATAACATTCATTTATTGCATATATACTATCTAGAATACTGTATTTAATGCCAAAATAAAAGAATAAAGGAAACACACGAATAAGAAATGAAATATAAAAAGTAGCGAATGACCCTAAACCTCGAGACTAAGTCAAGAATTGACTTGGTCAACAAGGAATAAAGTATGGAGAGATAATAACCAATAATTGCACAAAAAACCCAATTTTATTCTTCAATAATAGACATTTTGGGACCTATTTTATTTTCCTCTTTTTATATTTCAATTAATAAACCTCTTTATATAAAAGTTGTACATGAAAATATAAAGAAGAGTAAAAAATTAATTTCATTCGAAAATAATGCACAACGTGCCTGGGACACATAAAATAAAAAGCCATAAAGTAAACTTCCCAAAGATATATCTTCTCTATACTGATTCAAAAATGACCAAACTACCTTTATTGTTCATAAAATTAAATTATCTATTTATTGAAGGTGGTTTCATTTAATTTAGAATTAAGATGCAAAAGTTGGCTTTTGGGCCCTCATCGTGCAATATACCTATATGTAATATTTATTATATTTATTCTTCATTTCGATTTATTATATTTTTATGTATTTGTAAATCTCATACAAAACACATTTAAATAATATAAATAAATAAAAATGTTAAAAATACATTAAAATAAATAAAGGTATGGAATATATAGGTAAAATATAAATATAAGATGGCTATATAATACATATACTTAATTCTTTAAGATACCAAATAACATAAAAAAATACCATAAAAATATGTAAATGTGTATTTCAATAATTTATAAATATATAAATTATGTACATATATTAATAAAATATACAATAAAAAATAAAAATTAAATACATCATACATATGTAAATATACCTATAATTCTGCAAGTGAAAATTAATACATGACAAATTAACTTGTAAAAATAAATAAAATTGTAATGAAATACTTCATAAAATAATAAATATTTTTTATATTTTAACCTAAAAATAATAAAATCATCATTATTTTAAATATATTTAATAAGAGAATTATTCCTTGTTTTGTCTTCTAGCGGCTTACACAGACCAATGAGGAGTGAGTCCACGTTGACATTGGACAACTACTCGCCCTTCGTAAGTATGCGTTTGTTAGTGATAACCACCTCGATTCTCACAATTTTCATGGTCTCTCCTTGCACTGATTTGACGCGATTCTTTCATGACTTTTGTTCCTCGATCCATGCTCTTTTATGCATGAACAACTCCCTCGATCAATGAATCATTGAATCGAGCAGGAGCCACAATCAAACCTTACCCTGTACATATTTCTTCTCCTTCTTCCCCATTTTGAATTTGATCCTTTATCTCTCTCTGGAACCCTCATATCCACCCAAAATCAAGTCAAGTATGGTGACGACGTCCTTCTCGAGTGATTTCTAATGCGCGTAAGGTGGGGGAGAAGGCAATCTAAGCCTCGTCAGAGACCTCCTGGCAGAGCTTCTATGCTCCTTGTCTTCGGGCAGGTTCTAACTCCTTTTTAGCATATTTTTAGGTAAATTCTAATTCCAGTCTTTATTTCCGGCTTTCATTTAATGTTTTAATTGATTGCTTTAGTGTAATACTTATATTTTAGTCCTTCGGACCTCTAGAGCTCCGACCTTCGTTTCCATCATCTACCCATTGTTTCGACCTTCACCGTCCAGCTCATCGACTTTCCCTTCCATTTCTCCGTGTACCTAACCACCCAACTCCCTTTGTTCCCTCTTAGATCGAAGCTTCGAGGTCCTCCTCTATCACCTCACCGAACCTCCTCATCTCATCTCCATTTCGACCTGAACATCCACAATAAAAGCCAGGGACTATCGCCCGAGCCTCGCGTTTCTTTATACACTCTTTTATAGGTTGTTGAAAGACCACTTGATTAGCTTCTGAACTCCTACAAAAGAGATAGAAAAGAGTTTTCACAGTCGTTGTATCGACCAGGTGAGTTTTTTCAGAAAAGATTAATTTTTGGTTAATCTTCTTTTATTATTTATATTCCTAAACTTAAGTGTATAGCGCTTAAGCATAGGATTGTCGAACTCAGGGAGGCAAACTGTTGGTAAACTAGTGTTAAACTATAGACAAACTAAGGTAAAAGGGGTTCCTAATTTTTATTTTATTTTTAAAGATTTTTTTCAATATTTTTATTTGATTTTTATTTTGTTATTTTGTTATTTTTACTTTGTTTTACTGTTTTTCTGAATATTTTGGGGTTTTTGATTTTTTATATGTTTTGTCTTATTTTTAAGAGTGAAACAGTAGCAAAATATTTTAATTTTATTTTTATTAGAAAGTAGAAAAATTATCTTTAAAATGATATATTATGCATTTTAGGTGATTTTTTTTATTTAGTTATGATTTTTAGAAGTTTTTTTCTTTATTTTGCATTTTTATTGGTTTTAATATTTGATTTTTATTCTGTTTTTGATTTAATATGTAAAATATAGCAAAGGATACTAAAGTTAATTTTTATTTGGTTTTTAAAAGTGTTGTTATATTTTTTATAATTTTTAAAGTTTTTTATATTTTTTGTATTTTTTAATGATTTATTTAATGTAAGAAAATGTTTTATTATTTTATTTTTCAAAACTTATTTATACTGCATATAGTATATTATACGGTATTTTTATGTATTTTTATTATATTTTTTACATTTTGTATTTTCTTTTTATTTTATAGGGTAAGTATATCGTTTATATACTGTTCAAGGGTACATGTGTAAAAACTGGAAAATATAAGGGGCACGTGTGAAATATCAGTAATTGGAGGGGCCAGCGCACAAAAATGTCAAGGAAGCGCATGCTGGACCACGTGAACTCGGTCTGCTAAGGACCTGCCTGCAAATATGCAAAATGGGGGGCATTATGTGCAGATCACGTGTTACTTAACACTGTTTGGACCTGTACGCGCATTGCATAAAATCCTGGGGGTGAGATTGTAATTAGCCCAGAAAATCTGGTGTTCGCGCGCGGAGCATGAGACGCCTTAAGCAGTGGGCTCGATCTGATTGCAACGCGTGTCGATGCGTGAGAGTACGATAGCCGTATGATCGGAGTTGAATCCGACGGTCGAGTTATTTTCCCAAAATTGAATAGGCAAGTGGCTATTCTTTGAGAATGAAGCAGATATCTCGAGCAGCGATCGACGGATTCAGTTGAGCTTCTCATGATAAGGGTCTTCAAGGTGCGGAGGATCTACGAACGACAGTAGTTCTCAATGATTAAAAGCGCAGTAGGGACGGTGCTCAGATTTCAGATCTGCTTGCGGTTGTTATTCGTGTATATGTTTTGTAGGTGCTTCTCAGGAGGATGGCTATCGATGATAGTGTCTAAAAGGGGATCAACCGTGCATCGGTCAAGGATCGGTGGTGATGCTTGGCTCCATGCACGTCTCGATGGCTCGGTCTCATGGATAGGAAGCCAATTGTCAGACTTCGGGCGGTGAAGATCTCAGGTGATTTGATAACGTGACCAACCTCTTCACCTGCAAATGACTTACGAGGATCGAGATGGCAGATCTCGACCTGCATGTTAGAAATAAAAGCTAATGGACATGGATGGAGATCCCTACGTAGGTGAAGGATCGGGGATCGGTCTCTGATCGAATCGATCAGAGATGAACAAAGTTGTGAGAAGAGAGAATGTAGAACTGGATCAAATTGACGTGAAATGAATCGACGATGGTGATCGGAAATGGAAATGAGAGAAACAGAATGAATGGAGAGTTAACGGTGGACTGGATTGCGAATGAAGGCTAACTGATGAATCTCCGTTTCATCATCTTTATTCTACCATTTCGGCCTTAAAAATTCTAGTAAATGCGTGTAAAAAGCCTTAATTCATGTATTTTATCATTCATGCATCGTTGTTTAAATAGTGTATAAAAACAGTTTTTTAAGCCAAAATTATAGAGTAAAGAAAAGAAAAGAAAAAGAATAAAATATTGAAAATATTTTATGATCCTAAATACTGAGATATAGGCATCTCAAAGTCTAGATCGACAAGGAATAAAGTAGGAGGAGATAAGGGCCAAAATACAATAAAAAATCTCTTTAATCTAATTCATTTTTATTCATTTTGGGCCTATTTTTAGTTACACTTCTTTATACTTCAAATAAAGAAACTTTATACATGAAAGTTGTAGATAATTAAATATAAAAAAATATAAAATTGATTCATACAAAAATAATTGATAGATAAAAAGTTATAATCTGAATAAGATTCCAAAATCCCAACTTCCCATACACATATCTCTCAAATAAAAACTCAAAATATAACAGAACCATTTTTAATTGTATATAACTTTTAATAAGCTATTTCAAGAAGGTGGTTTCATATTTTTTGGAATTGCAGTTTGAAAGTTTGATTTTGGACCTCTTTTATATATTTTATATCGATTAAAATATTCATTTTATTTATTATTCATTCTTTTTATAATTTTATAATTTTTTAAAATTTTGTAAATATTATTTGTAATATATGTATATATTAAAAAAGGAATAAAAATATAAAGAAAACCTTAAAACAAAATATTTGTATAAAATACATAGATGAAATACCTATAAGTATACCTACGTAGATAAAATATTATTTATTTAATTATATATAATACATCAAAAAAATAAAATAAAAATATATTTAAGTGTATAAAATTAAGTTATAAATATATAAAATAAATCTAATTAATTATACTAAAAATATAAAATAAAAATAAAATATTAAAGGGATTTTATCACTTGTGCCCCTCCGAGATATCGCAATATCAGTTATGCCCCTATCCTTTTGGTAATATCAGTTGTGCCCCTCACTTCTTGCTATTTTATCACTTGTGCCCCTCGGGTTAGTGACCGTCCATTCACAGTGCAAGCGGACGTTAACTTTGAGGACATATGAGAAAATAATATAAAAATAAAGGTTATGTGGTCATTTTATACTCTCTTCCTCATCTTATTCTTCTTCCTCCTCTTCCCCATCCTCTTCCTCCTCCTCCAACCTCCTCCTCCTCCTTCTTCGTCCCCGCCCCTGCCCCGCGTCGCCCAGCTCCGCCCCGAGTTCCCCTCCCCTCCCCGGCACTGCCCCCTGCTCCCCCTCGCCCGGGCTGCACCACTCCCAGCCCCGCACCTCCTTCCCTCGCCGGCGCCGCCCCCTGCTCCCCCTCTCCCTGGGCTGCACCCCCTCCCCCTGGGCTGCACCCCCTCCCCCTCCCCCGCACGCGTCGCCCCCCTGCTCCCCCTCCCTCCCAGCCTCGCACCTCCTCCCCCCCACCTGCCCGCACCTCCTCCCCTCGCCGGCGCCACCCTCCTACTCCCCCTCCCCCTGGGCTGCACCTCGTCCCCTCGTACCTCCTCCCCTCGCCGGCACCGCCCCCCTGCTCCCCCTCCCTCCCAGCCCCGTACCTCCTCCCCCCGCACCTCCTCCCCTCGCCGGCGTCGCCCCCCTGCTCCCCCTCCCCTTGGGCTGATGCACAACCAATACAATACTGTACAGGTTCAATACACTATCTCCAACCTGTTGCCCAGATGCTATACGGATTACTGTGGGTAAATGCAATATCATGCACATTGCGTGTTGGTAATATAAACACCATCTTATCTATGGAAGTGTAATCCTAAAGATAACAAGGGATACTGTCACCATTTAGCTGCCCAGAGATCCTCATAGAGAAAACGTAGAACCACAACAATGAAAATCGAACTTGTAATGACACACGTCGACGACATCTGTAAATGCTATTCATTACTCAAAACCTGCACCACATCAGCCGATTAAATAGAAACTAACAAGAGAACCATTTACCAGTCAAGTCAGAATTTATTTCAAGTTTTTACTAAGGATTATTCATAATCCATCACCAGAATCCACCCAAAAATGAAAACTGTACAAGCTTTTTAAGCAACGCTGGAGATGATATCCTCCCCCGCAGGCGCCGCCCCCTGCTCCCCCTCCCCCCTACCCCACACCGCCACCTCCCCTGCTTCGCATCGCGCCCGCGTCGCCTGCGTCATTCACCGCGTTCCGCCGATGCCAGCTCTCCACCGACCGCGCAACCAGCGTCAACCCTCGATAATGTCATGAAGCCGACCTCCTCCCGCAGCCACGCACTTCCCCCGGCCCCTGCCACCAGCCCGCACCTCCTCCACAGCCTCGCACCTCCTCTCCAACCCTCCTCCTCATTTGATTTTATTCTGACCATAATACCCCTCTTAACCACACCATGGTTTGAGTAGACTATGGTTATTTCAATTTTTTGACGGCCAATCTGACGGAAGGGCACAACTGATGACGGAGAAAGAAGTGAGGGGCATAACTGATATTATCAAAAAGATAGGGGCATAACTGATATTGTGATATCTCGGAGGGGCACAAGTGATAAAATTCCAATATTAAAATACATATACAAATATACCTCTATATAGCACTCAAAAGGTAACTTGTAATTCTAGACCTCAAAAAATAGATAAAATCATAAAATACTTCATAAAATAATAAATAATTTTTATTTTATAACCTAAAATTAATAAAATCGTTTATTTTTAATTGAGTTTTAAAATCTTTTCCAGGAGGCTTTTCTTGGTTGGTCCACGTAGACCAACTGGGTGGCTCGGACAGTTGACTGCGGGTCAACTGTCTGACCCCCCTTCCGCAGCTTGTCAGACCACGTTTTCCCCCCGATTTCTCGGATTTTTCGAGGCTTGATCTTTCACCATTTCATGTCGTGACCTTCTTGACTTTTTGTCCCCGTTCATCGAGAATTCACACTCTAGTGTTATTTTGAGCCAAGCATCATCGATTCACTCGGTCTTCATCGATCCTTAGAGACCCTCGTTCATCCCATCCGTTGTACATAACCCGCACCTCGACTTTCTTCGATTTTTTTGAGTCTCTTTTGGCCGCATTTCCTCTCGCCTCTTGCACTCAAACAGACGTGGATGGTGACAACATTCACGTCCTGCATCTAGGGTGATCTAGGGAAGCGATCTTGAGTGATCTCCGCTACCACCATCGCACGTCGGCGTGATGGTCCATCTTTTGGTTTCCTGGCCAGTCGAGGTCATTTCTACTTGTTTTTCTTCACTCTTTAGCTAGATGTAGGACTTGGCTTTAGTTCTGTTGATTTTATTACGTGTTTGATCGATGCGTTAGCCTAGATTAAAATCCTAAACCTTCACCAGAGCTCTGCTCCGGCCACCACCGCTCCACCACCTTACTTCAGCCGCCTAGAGGGTTACGATAGTTTGCATGCAACCCTCTTAACCTTTCTTTTTGTAGGTTCTGGACTCTATTGCACGTCTGGAGTGATTTTGAGCACTCTCCCGTAACACCTGGAGCTTCTTTACTCCTCCTCCTCCACGGGTGCACTCCGATCATCATCGTCCACCTTTTGAGCCACCACCATACAGAGGACATCTGCAGGAACGCTTCGAGGCCGTTTTGGAGCTGAAAACACCACTGGAGGAGGGAGATTTGGTCAGGGGAAGCTCGCATCGCCGCGAGTTCTTCCCCGTTCGTCGTCATCATCTTACCGCTGTCAGATCAAGGGACTCTGCCCAGGTGTGCAGCTGTCGTTCAATCAAGTCGTCCTTGACCGCTGATCACGTCGATCATCTAATCTCAGCCACCTGCTACGAACTGTCATCGCCTCCTCCTGCGCCGACATTTTTACTTATTTTTATTAGGTCCATTAACTTTATGAGCACGTTATAAACTTTCTGTGAAAATTGCATGCAGGCCCTTGAATTTTTATAAATTTAGTGTTGCATTTTCTCTTTGTTGTCTCTATTTATTTCATGCAACTATAAAGCTCCAAAAAGTCCACAAAAATAGGCATAGCTTCCTGTTGCATTGTGCTTCCACGCAATATTTTTAGATTTCAATTTGAAGCATTTTATTATTTATAAAAAAATAAAAAACACTCTATTTTCTCCCCGTTTGCATTATAAAATCCATAAAAATATAAAACCTTTTGAAAAATTCTGAAAAAATATATTTCGTATTTATTTAAGTATTTTATAACTTCAGACCAAAAATCACTAAAAAAATATAAAATAAAATTCAAAATAAATTGGAAAATCCCTACAATACTTATAAAAATCTATAAAATTCTTAAAAAAATCCGAAGATTATATTTTCTTATGCATATTTTTCTATATGTTATTATATTTATATAAAAGTTAATTTGGAGAATTTTCTACTCTATTTACTATTTTTAATCTCTATTTTAATTTCATATATATATATATATTCTTTATTTTGAGTATTTTTGGACTTTAAAAATACCAAAAAATTGGCAAAAATATAAAAAATCACAAAACAGCAAAAAATTATGAAAACCCAAAAATGTCATGTTTACTATATTTTGCTTATTTGCTACCTATATATACTATCTCTCTCTTACCTATATTGTGTATATACTCTATATAGCTTTACATATGTTTTAAAATAAAAAAATAAAAAAATATAAAATATAAAAAGAAAATACAAAATCAGAAGAAATTAAAATCAAATATTATATTATAAAATCAAAAATAAAATAAAATAAATAATGTAAAATAAAAACCCACAGAAAAAATAACACATCTATAGACAAATACATCACAGTCACTTTTGTGCATATTTGCCCCGATCTACCTGCTTGTTCCATGTATTCGACACTCTACACTACTTGCACTATACATATCTTTTTGTAGAGTTATAATAAATTTTAACTCTGTATTGTTTTTCATTGCTTGATTATCTGTTGTGGGCTAACTGTCTATTGACCCGAGTTTCGTGAGCGATCGCCTCAACGACATTGTGATCCCACCTTGTGTGGATTACTTTAGACCCTCGCAAAACTCGAGTTATCACTAACCTGGAAGTCAGAGTGTGTAGGATGCTTTCCTGGGATTAGAGCTCGGTCGAGCTCCAGGTTATCGCCTCGCCCAGCGGCGACTGGGAGGCTCAACGCACGACGGAGCTAAGCACTGGTGATGATCGCGCCACGCTTCCTTCTCCATTGACCTCGCTTCAACGATGTGGAGGGGAGTTTCTGTCACCCTCTCCCTCTCACCGGAGCTCACAGGAAGGAAGGATTGCAAAATGACGGGTGGTCAAGATGGAGGGGGTGCTTGCCCTTATATAGAGGAGGAGAAGGGAGAGGTCGGCGAACAACCTGGAGGTTGGAGCAACGACCTGGAACGGTCAGGTCGTTGAGGAAGTTGGATGGTTGGCCAGAGAGAGAAGAAGAGCAAGGGGAGGCAGATTGGGTGACGTAGGAGATGAGTTGAAGGAAGACGATTACAAGAGGAGGAAAAAGATTGGTGAAGTAAGAGAGAGAAGAAAGAGAGGAGAGAGAAAAAAGAGATAAAAAATAAAATAAAATTAAATTAATAAGTAATATTTAATTAAATGATAATTAAATAATTTTTAAAATATATTAAATAAATTAATTAAGTAATTAAAAAGGTAGTTAAGTAATTTAATTAATAGTTTGATAAATAAATAATTATATAATTAATTAAATTAATAAATAACATATTAAATAAACAAATTAATTAAACAAATAAATGAATATATGAATAAATTAAATAAAAATAAATAATAATAATATAAATTACGATTCATTATACAATATACCAATACGGATTTGAAAATCACGTTTTCATATTAACATCGATTTTAGTGAAACCGATATCAATTTGTAGATAATTTAATAATATGAATTCTAAAACTGAGTTTAACTAATTTGGAGTTCATACAGCCAAGTTATGAAGTCCGGAAAATTTAAGTAGTGGCTTCGAGGCTTCGGATTTTGGCTTAGTTTATTTTTATATTTTTTATACAATTTTAGAAGATTTTAGGAAAAGAAATTAATTTAATCTGGTTTATGATTATTTAATTAAAAATATGGGAAGTTTCTACATATAATGTATATATATACAACGGGTCTGATGAACGCGAAATCCACCTCTTTAATAATCGTAAATTGTAGTATAGGAGGCGGATTTCGGTCGTCAAAATACCACAAGCTTTGAATGCTGTGGAATATTTATACTTGGCAAGTGTACCAAGGTCGAACTCAGGGACACATCTGCTTAATTATAGCTTTTGAATTTTGATTTATGAAGTTCAATATGAATCAATTCCAATTTCAGGTCCATATGCAATTTACAAGGCAATACATGATGCATGCATTTTTATTTTGTTTTTATGCAATTTAAAATGATGCATGGGCAAATAATGCAAAGGAATATGCATGAAGAATAAAATGCCAGAATTATACCCTAAAATGTGAGCAACGCAATATAGAAAGAAGTTAGAGTCATTTTGAACACATCATTAAAAATCGGTCATCAAATCAAGCAAGACAAATAGAGCATGGTCCCATTTTTAACATAACAAAAATCACTTAAATTAAAACAGTGTCAAATGGAACAAATAAGCATGCTAAAATATAGAGGACAAAACAAGGATCAAAACGACACTAAAATCATCCAATTTTGACCTACGATGCTCAAGTTATGCTAAAAACAGTGCAAGGGCATAATTGTAATAAAAATGCAATAAAATAAAGGGATAAATATTGTATTTAGGTCCCTGGAGGGACCTAAATGCAAATACCAAAAACCGCCTGGCCATTTTGTAATTTATCCATTTTCGCGCAGGGACCTTTTTGCAAATCTTCAAAATCTGGAGGGCTTCCCTGAAATTTACCCAGGCAAGCACGTGAGCCACGTGCCTGGGGACCTGTATGTAATTACCATAAACAACAGGGACTTTCTTGCAATTTGCCCAAGCCCTCACGTGCCGTGCACGTGAGGAACCAGGCTCGGGAGGCGGCACAGCTTCGGGACTACGTGGCATCAATTGGAGGTTCGGGGCCAGGTATGGTCCGCCCGAGCCTGTAGGCGTGGACAGTAGCTCGGGTCGACCACGTGGTCTCATCTGGACCGTCCGATCCTGATGATCGGACGGTGCCTGTAGCTTCATCCTCCTCCGCTGCTCACCGGAGGAGGCGGGGCTCCGGCGAGATGTACGAAGCTCCACCGAGCTCTAGATAGGTGTCCGCTGGTCGGGGAGGAAAGCTGGCGGGCCGGTGGATAACTGGGACGCGTCGCGAGGCTCCGAGGCATGTCGGAGGGGAGAATCTATGGAGCCTCTCCGGCGGAGGAGAGCTCGAATTAGCTCCGACGCAAACTCCGGCAATTGAAGTACCTGCAGGGGGTTAGTTCTAGCCGAAGCTTGTGCGTGGTTGTGCGAGGTGAGTGAGGTGATCGGAAGGCCGTGGAGGTGGCAAGAATGACGGCCAGAGGCTTCTTCGCCGCCGGAGCGGGAGAAGAAGGGGAACGGGGCGGGGGAGGTCCTGGAGAAGGGGAAGAGGGTCGGCGAGGGTCGGGGTGGTTGGGCGGAGCTGATGAGTAGGTCAGATGAGGGTGAATCGGTCGGAGATGAGTGGTGAAATTCGAAGAAAAATGCGACGAAAAGATCTCCTCGCCGGAGCGAGGAGTTGGCGGAGGAGGAGGTCTGGGCTGGGCTTCAAGGAAGCCCTGGTCGTCGCACGACAGGGCCGACCTCTCCCTGGTGCTCGGCGGCGCAAGAGAGCGACCGCTACGTGGCCGGAGGCCACGGATCTCACCGGGAGGTCTGGCCATGATCGCCTCGAATTGACCGTCCTCCGCTGTCACCGGAGGCGGATGAAGCTAGGGCAGACTCCCGTAGATGGTGGATTTATAGGAGCGAGGTGGTGGAAGGTCGAGGGTCGGCGAGGGTCGGCGGCCGTTACATGCATGGAGCGGCTGGTGAGGGATGTAATGGCCGCGCATGGCGATCATTGATGGCCGCATGCGGCGGTTTTGCGGAGGAGGCGGTTGCCGTTGGGGAAGATGACCCTGGTCACGTGCTAGGCACGTGACCCAGGGGTGCTGGAGAGAGAGGAAGTCTTGGTGCCACGTGGCATGCCCTGGAGCTGCCACGTGGCACCAAAAAATTTCAGATTTTAAAGTGGGCAAAAGAGATAGAAGATGACCTCGGATCAAAAAATTTTCTTCGCGAAAGTTGTTCATCTCGACGAGAACTACAACTTTCATGAAGGGATCGGGAGCAAAAGAGGTCACCTGTGCGAAGTGGTATTTTTGGTGGCTTTCCATGTGTACGAAAAACCGTATTTTTGAGATTTTGTATTTTTTTGGTGGTTTTAGAGAGGATAAAAATTCTAGAAAAAATACGATAAAATAGAAGAAAATTATTTACACATTAATCTAATTTTTTTGGATTTTTAATAAGTAAGAAAATAGGAAAATAAAATAAAAGTAAGAAACAGACAACTTTTGTACAGACCGACAACCGACACTTGGACTTGGTCAATTTCTTTGATCTCAGTTTTAATCAGGATTTGAATTTTTGCAATTCTTAATAAAACTTTCATCAAAGGACACAAATGAAAAAGAAATAAAATTAAAAGAGTTAATTAAGCACATAAAATCTCAGGTCAAAATTAGCAAAAAAGTTAAAATGCGCAAAAGAGGCCCAAAACCCAACTTTCACATATGAGCTCCGATTTTTACGAAATTGGTCTTGTTTTGAAGGTATTTGAAAATGGAGTACTTTAAAAGTGAGTAGACCAAAATCGGACACTGTATGTGGGAGATATGCTCGTTTTAGTCCGTCAGATGTGAAATTTGACTTTGGGATTATTTGACACTTATTGGAGTCAGTAATTTTTTTTGTATTTTTTATTTAATAAAGTTAGTAATATCTACACAATGGAGGTGGTTTTGGGTCAATCGGAGTTAGGATGAATTAACTAAAAATGTGAGAAGTTAGCGGCTTTTTGGGCTAATTTACTCTGGGGATTTTAAATGCAATTATGCATGATGAAATGCAGATATTATTTACACATGCATAATGGCTAATAATGCTCTATTAATGATTAATTGCAAGTGGATGATGGGGGACATAGCCTAAATGATCAATTTTAGCATGATGAATACGGGATTCATCATACCCCTATACTTAGACCATGCTCGTCCCTGAGCATGAATGAATGAATAACTTAGTTGAAGACATTCCTGACTGTGTATGTGAATTTACAAGGCTCAATTCAGAGAAGACCCTTAATTTGAGTGATCATAAAATTCCGTGCTCAACCAAGCTTTAATCAAAAGGAACCCAACTTCTCTAATTTTCGGACTCTCTGTTTGTACATATAGTATAAGGATATGATTCTTAGTGTACTGCATTCATGAGAGTCAAGTCGAGACATCACCCAAAGTTCCAATCCAAGAGACTCTCCTCTAGACCTAATCCTCAACACTAGGGAATAAGTCTATGCTTGCTTCAGTCAACCGTCTCATTAGTTTGTCAGACTTGAAAGTGTATATGGACGGCCAGATGATGGAGGGCATAGGATTATATCTACTTTTCTCTCCCTCACATTGGAACAAGGTGCCTCTCGAGTGCCTTATTACTCAACACAAGTATATTTTTATTTTGTTGATCAATGTGTCCATCAAGAGAATTCGGAGTCGTCTGCACTTGTTTTTCTGGGAGTACACCGGGGTGTGTCTCTTTTAAGTATCTAAGATACCTTCGACACCCAGACTTGTATCGCTTACGATGCAGAGCCCTTTTATGGTGTCAGCCCGACTCCTTGGTCCTAATTAGCGCTTGGTCCAAGTGGACACTTTGAAAATGTTTGGGAGCGCTCGCCATTGGTGGAAGCTCATTTAGAATTTGACTTTGGATGATAGAGCTTTTCTTTGACATTTCTTTTTCTTTTCTTTTGTTGGCTAGCTCCACTGCTTTTACCAAAAAGATGGCGCATACTGATCAACAATTTTCATTAAGTTTCATCACACCCTGGCACTTAGGTCAATATTAAAAAGATAGCATATGAACTTGTTCACATACTGGCTAGGTTTTTGCTGACACTCAGGTTTTCTGCAGCCTTCATTAACTTTATCCCATCCTCGAATATCATCAGATCGGGTCTAACTCAAATCTCTAGTCCTAGTTCCCTCAAGTGATATCTCAACTCATCTCATCAATCATGCAGTTGTGAAAGTGATTGTGCTTATCATATTCTTTTTGAAGGTAGAGATGAAGAGTGCAATATAGCACTCAAATCTTTCAAACTAGGGAAGTGTGGATTATTAAGTTAAAAACCCTAATGACTAAGGCATGCTAACTCAGAATCTCTAGATTTCAGAAATCAAGTGTCCTCAAAAATCCTTCAAGCCCTTGAGTGATAGTGAATGTGTCAGGAATATATCAACCAAGAAATGCATGAAATGCTTGATGAAATGCAAGACCATGAGTGATGATTTTTTTAATGCAAAAGTTTTTTTTTGATTTTTTTTTGAATTTTTTTGGTGTTTTTTTTGAAAACATGTATTATACACACTACTTGTACCCATCCCCGATGTTAGATAAAAACGATTAAAGTACGAGCTATGGATAAAGTAGATAAAATATATACAAATACACCCCCTATACTTAGCTTGTGCTATGTCCCCATGGCACAAAGTGAAATGTTGACATAGCTCATACTAAATACAGAAGGATTGAAAACAAAAGACGAGAAGTGAAGTATAAACAATGGTAGCGGTCCCCCTATACTTAGGCTCAGGTCAACCTAAGTATAATCGGATAAATACAGATGGGGGAACCGGGTAGATTTGCGATGTACAAGATCAAGGAGGTTTGCGACGGACCTTCTTGCGGGAGTGTGGAGGGAGATAGTATGGAGATGTGGAGTGTGATGAAGAGGGGGCCATGAAGAAGACCAGCCATCGTCAGAGTCGTCCTCAGGAGAATAGTAGTCGTCTGCAGAGGATCTCCAACTTTTGTCGATCAGAGGTAAGTGCCCTTGGATCAGAGCTGTACCGATTGCACTTATCTGATGAACCACATCAGGACCGAACGAGGACTCTTCAGAGATCACCTGGTGTCTAAGGTCAAAGGTGACTTTCTTGGTCGGTTTGTTTCCTTGAGAAGTATTGGGAGGAAGTTGGACAGTCTTCATCTCCCTGTCTTGAGTAACCGCTGTGGCATTCGTGAGTTCCCCATCAGATGAATCCCCGTAAAAGTCGACCAATTCTTGAAGGGTCATGCACTGCTTCGGTCGAGGGAGATTGTTCCTGGTGATTCTGTGGTTTATGGCTGGGGGCTCGGATGTCACCTTCGAATGATCATGAATTTCGGTGACATCAGATGTTTCCGGAGTCGGTTCCTTAAATGGTTCGAGTATGTCATGAATTACTGCCGACTCAAAGATTGGACCACTCAAATAATCGTGTTGATCTTCAAAAATATGGTCCAATTCTTCAGAAGCTCCAAAATCTTGAATTTTCCTAGGAGCAGTGATAGGGTGGTGAGAATCCGAAGTTTGTCCAACAGTCAGTCTTTTGGGTGACTCTCCTAGTGTTTTTATCAGTGTGTCATGCAGAGATGTCTGATAGTGTGAAATATCCTGATCATAACTGTTGGTTTCAAGTTTATGTTCCTCAGAGCATGATGTGTCATTTGGGTCGTATTCATTGTGGTCCGAGTTCGGGAACTTGATTTCTTGAGTCTTCGCAATCGACAATCGCTTTAGCAGAGGCTAAGAACGACTTTCCTAAAATAATAGGAGACTCAGACATCTTTCCGGGGTGCTCAATGTCAAGGACAATAAAGTCCACGTTATGTTTTTTACCTCGGAAATTTACGACGACAGAAACGATCCCCCGCGGTCTTTTGATAGATTGATCAGGTAATTGAACGATCACCTTAGTATTTTTAAGTTGTCCGAATTTAAGTTGATTAAAGACGGACTTCGAGAGGATGTTTAATGTGGAGTCGTCGTCCAACCGAACATGAGTGAATGTAGAATCCTCAATTTCACATGTGACCCGAGTCAACCGCTTGACTTTGCGGCTTTTGAGTTTATGATTCATCACCAAAGAACTTGCCATAGATATGACATGATATTCGGTTCTTGATCGTTTCTTGCCCGTCTTTTTGGGGTTCAGTCGACTCTTCACAAATCTCTTAAGATCGGGCACATATTCTATGGCTTTGATTAATGGAAGCTCTAAGATCAGACTCTTGCAAAATGCTTCCATTTTAGAATTGTCCAATATTTTTGAATTTTCGAATTTTTCAAATTTTTTGTTGATTTTCAGTAATATGGTCAGTGGGGGGGTCAGAGGTCAGTGGTTGTGTCTGATTGTGATGATCCAGTGGTTCGCACGGTGGTGGCCTCACTTCTTCAGAATTTTGCATTGACTGGATGAGATCATATATTCTCATAGTTAAAGAGTCTGCTCTATGATTAATCCGAGCAATCTCATCCTCAAAAATCTCATGACTAGTGATTGAATAATCATTCTCTATGTGTCTTGATTCTGGCATGTAACCTCGAGTAGAGTGTTGATTGTTCATAAACATTATGGTCTGGTCTTGAGTTGTATTTCCTTGACTTCGGTTTTCTCATGGGTTGTCAAAGGAGTTAACTTGAGTATGGGATAATTCAAGAGGTTGGGGGATCCTAGTGACCGGCAATCGTGTTCTATTGTCAATATCGGTCACTCTATTGTTTATCCTCAATTCTGATGTCTCTCTTATGTCCATAAGATTCTCCGAATGTGAGAGAGGACTATTCCAAGAAGAAGTGTGGTCATAGGGTGGGATGTATGGGCGGGAAGAGAATGATGGCTGAGAAGAATATCGGGACATGGTCGTGGAGATCGGGAAAGAAGACCACTGTGCCGACATCTTGTCAAGAGGGATGGAATGATCAATGAACATGATTTGCTTGCAATTGCAAGGTCTTTGAACGTACACAAATCAAACACAAAACAAACACGTTGATTCACCCACTCAACTCTGGTGAAGGCACGTTAGGGTTCGGCCGCTTATCTTTTCAATTTTAATTTAATGACAAAACAGTCTTAAAATTAAGCGGAGCTGTTAGGAGCCGAAATATTTCATAAAGACTGTCCCGAGTTCATACAACTAGTTGCTCCTACTTTCAGCCAGTATAGGTGTAAGTACGGACCGTAAACGGCTACCCGTGTTACTTGAGGACGGAGCCTTCCGCGGTGTCCTCTAAACCACCTACTCTGCTAAGGGAAGTCGGACCGTAAATGGCTACCCGAGACCCTCACTGAAAAAGTAGCTAATTATATTAAACTCAGTAGTCTGAATGAAGCATTTCGGTTTTTGGCTCTACCCTAAGGTGTGCGATCTTGTCCTTACACAAACAATGAGTGGGTTTCTCTCCACCAAACAAAAGTTAATTTTAGGTCAGTTTATTTACAGTCACCTTGATTAGCAGTCCCCATTTTAGATTAAGGTTATCACTGTAGTTTATGTGAGCACAGAAATTCACGCCTAACGAGCAGTCCCAATTCCGTTAATCCCTAAGTTGTAAAACTCGAGGAGGGAGAATCGAAAAAAGCCAATGCAAGCGTAAATCAATGATGCATGCTTAAGAGAAGGACTTACAGTGAATTCTCGCGTTCTTCATGCAGGATGCAAGACAAAGAATTTTAAATTTTACACTAAATGATATGCACAGATGAAAAACGCCCTAAACAGATAGTTCTATTAGCGGGAAGAATTGATTTAAAATTTGGCTAATGTTGAACGATCTATAGTGCGTTTAATTAGTGAAAAAGTGTGGCCTAGAAATTACGAGCACAATCAAATAATTCTAATTCTACCGTATGTGATCCTAAATTCTACGCCAAGCCACAGAGAGTCCAGTCCTGAATATTACAAATTGACAGGGTACAAGCAGAGAGGGACCCTGTGAAAATTGCGGAAAATTAAATCTATGCTACTCTCCCTCACAAAAAATACAAATTCGTCTTCTTCGCAGATCCTTGATTTATATCTGTAAATTCCGCTCCAGTATTCTGCAAAGAGAGAGATTGCGGTTAGTATCAGAAGAAGAAAAGAAAAAAAAATAATGAAAAAAATGCAAAAGAGAAAAAATGTCACAAAAACTAACTTCACAAAAATTAATTAAAAAAATGATTCAAAACCCTAAAAATTCGCCGTTCCCCGGCAACGGCGCCATTTGATGATCGTGAAATCCACCTCTTTAATAATGAGGGAATTGTAGTATAGGAAGCGGATTTCGGTCGTCAAAAATACCATAAACTTTGAATATTGTGGAATATTTTACTTGGCAAGTTTACCAAGGTCGAACACAGGAACGGTGATTTTTAGTTGCGCGGTTTTGGATCAAATTAAATAATTAATTAATGATCGATTAATTTCTATGTTGAGGAAATATACAATGCAAAACAATGATATGCAATTAGATGCAAATAAACAAAGGTAACAGTTCAGTACAGGATCTGGGATTTAGATTTATGCTCCAAAAGATGTTAATTGATAACCTCGAAATTTATCACAGATCAGAATCTATAATTCAAGAGAAATGATCAGAGTGTCGATAAATAATCTCCTATGTTCGGGTCTCTGATGAAAATTTCTTCTAAATTCCCTGTAGATTAATCCTTAATTGATAGACATTATCTTTGAAAAATACAAGGAAGTAAATTTTCAATCTTCTTCTCCGAAACCCCTGCATAAAATAAGTCCTCAAATGATTTCTCAACTCCAACAATTCTCTGTAAATTAAATCGTCAAGTTTTCCTAGGGAGATATGGCACAGATATGTCAAAATAAGCCTACAAATGACAACAGATATACTCAATAATAAATATCAATAAACAGCCTCAAATCTGTCCACAAGCTATGCTAGATTGTAGAGCATGGAATTGGCTTCAAAACGACATATTATACGCTAAAATCGGAGTCCGTATGACAAAGATATGATAAAATGAAATTACAGGGACTAAAATGTAAATAAAATAAAGTTTTCTTTGCAAAAAGGTCCCTGGGAGGACTTATCTGTAATTAGCGAAAACTTGAGGAGCCTTTCTGAAATTTTCCCTTGGCGGGGGTCTTTTCGCAATTTATAAAAACTCCAGGGGCTTCGATGCAATTTTCCCAGAGCGCACGTGCAACGCATGTGCGCCCAGAGGCTTGGACACGGGGCTGGAGGCTCGGGCGCCCGAGCCTGAGGTTCAGTGACCAGGCTTAGGCTCGGCGCATGCGAACCTCTAGGCTTGGGCCTTGGTTCGGATTTGATGACGTGTCGGGCCACTGCCCGTTGGATCTAGGCCGTGATCCACGGCGGCTGGGGAGGGAATGGCGTGGTAGCTCCGGGGCCGTTGGATCAAGGGCTTAAGGCCCGATCCAACGGCGGCTGCTGCGTTCTGGAGAAGGAAGAGGCGGACGACGAAGCAGCGGCCGCGCTCGGCCGACACACGGCCGAGCGGGGGCGGAGACGCGGGCTGCGCGGTGGTTGATGAAGGCGGGGGCGGCGAGGCTTCGGCGGTCGAGGGTGGCGAGGTGCGGCGCTGGCGGAGGCGCTCGAGGGTGGTGAGTGGCTGCCGAGGCTAGGAGGGAGGTGCGGCGCTGGCGGAGGCCGCGCGCGGTGGAGGGCGGAGCTGGTGGCGCCGCGCGAGGCGGAGGTGCGACGGCGGAGGGGCTGCACGGCTGTAGGTGTACCTGCAAGTGATTAGAAAAAAATAAACGAAGGGGGGGGGGGAATCGAGTTCGCCTGGAGGGGAGGAGCAGAAGCTCAGCTCCGGTCTTCGCCTCCGTGCTTGGCGGGAGCACGAGGCTGCGCTTCAACAGCACAGAGGTGCAAGGTCCTCTGGGATCGCGCCGGGACCAAAGCCACCGCTGTCACGGGTGCTTGAGGGAGAAAGGCGGATAGGTTCATGGGCTGCCGTCGTTGGGAATTTATAGGAGCGAGGTGGTGGAAGGTCGAGGGTCGGCGAGGGTCGGCGGCCGTTACATGCATGGAGCGGCTGGCGAGGGATGTAATGGCCGCGCATGGCGATCATTGATGGCCGCATGCGGCGGTTTTGGCGAGGAGGCGGTTGCCGTTGGGGAAGATGACCCTGGTCACGTGCTAGGCACGTGACCCAGGGGTGCTGGAGAGAGAGGAAGTCTTGGTGCCACGTGGCATGCCCTGGAGCTGCCACGTGGCACCAAAAAAATTTCAGATTTTAAAGTGGGCAAAAGAGATAGAAGATGACCTCGGATCGAAAAATTTTCTTCAACAAAAGTTGTTCGTCTCGACGAGATCTACAACTTTTATGAAGGGCCCGGGAGCAAAAGAGGTCACCTGTGCGAAGTGGTATTTTTGGTGGCTTTCCATGTGTACGAAAAACCGTATTTTTGAGATTTCGTATTTTTTTGGTGGTTTTAGAGAGGATAAAAATTCTAGAAAAAATACGATAAAATAGAAGAAAATTATTTACACATTAATCTAATTTTTTTGGATTTTCAATAAGTAAGAAAATAGGAAAAAAATAAAAGTAAGAAACGGACAACTTTGTACAGACCGACAACCGACACTTGGACTTGGTCAATTTCTTTGATCTCAGTTTTAATCAGGATTTGAATTTTTGCAATTCTTATTAAAACTTTCATCAAAGGACACAAATGAAAAAGAAATAAAATTAAAAGAGTTAATTAAGCACATAAAATCTCAGGTCAAAATTAGCAAAAAAGGTAAAATGCGCAAAAGAGGCCCAAAACCCAACTTTCACATATGAGCTCCGATTTTTACGAAATTTGTCTTGTTTTGAAGGTATTTGAAAATGGAGTACTTTAAAAGTAAGTAGACCAAAATCGGACACTGTATGTGGGAGATATGCTCGTTTTAGTCCGTCAGATGTGAAATTTGACTTTGGGATTATTTGACACTTATTGGAGTCAGTAATTTTTTTGTATTTTTTATTTAATAAAGTTAGTAATATCTACACAATGGAGGTGGTTTTGGGTCAATCGGAGTTAGGATGAATTAACTAAAAATGTGAGAAGTTAGCGGCTTTTTGGGCTAATTTACACTGGGGATTTTAAATGCAATTATGCATGATGAAATGCAGATATTATTTACACATGCATGATGGCTAATAATGCTCTATTAATGATTAATTGCAAGTGGATGATGTGGGACATAGCCTAAATGACCAATTTTTAGCATGATGAATACGAGATTCATCAGGGTCCAAAACGTCAAAACTCACGGTTTTTATTCGAATATTTTTTAATATTATTAGTAAATAGTACTAACTATAAACGAAGTTTAAAAGTGAGTTTGGTCTGTTTGTTGTTTTATATAAATAGTTATGAACCTTGGAAGTCAGCTTTTGCGCCTTTTATGGTTCATTACAGTTAATTATTTTTTTATTGAATTATTTTTTGATATTTTTATAAAATAATATATATTTTTATGAACTATTTTTGTAAAAGAAGTATTTTGATTTAAAATGATATAAGTGATGAATAAAATAGGTGAAATTTTGACATTGTGTAAAATGGGTAGTTTATATTTTTGGTCTTGATTTTTTGAGTATTTTTATAAGATAGAATCCTTATCTCCCCCTACTTATTTATTTTATCGGCCCAATAAATATTGACCTGGTCTCGAGGTTAGGATCAGTCTGTATATATTTCATATTTACAACCTTATTTTCTTTTCCTTTTTCTTTTTATTTTTATTCTTTAGTTTTGGA